>CACVCL010034259.1:0-64076 GCA_902729485.2 Mus minutoides
CATGGATCAAAGAGACAATATTAAGAGAAAAGAATTAGGAAACATTTAAGGAAATGGCAGGATAGCCCACATACCATTACTAAGAGATACAGAGACGCTAGAACAGTTATCCATGACTATCCCTCATAGGTCTACTTTGAAGGGACGTATGACAGACTATACTCTATTGAGATGACATTTAATAATGACACATCTATTCCCGACATGAGCCTGACAGTCATCCATGACTGCCTTAGCCAGAGTCAACATCTGAGGAGGGAGACTGATGCTTCAACTTTTACTTTTTGTCTTAGGCTACGTAAGTCTTGTTCCTGTGATGAATAAATTGTCTGGTGGATTATCTGTGGAAGGCCCAGAGAAGATAGAATTGTCTCAAAGCTTTGAAAAAAACAATTGATTGTGAAGACCCTGCAATCCCCCCTCCCCCTCTGGGTGTATGAGGAGGTATATGATATATGTGTGCCTGTGTGTATGGAGGCCAAAGGTCAACCTCAGGTGTTAGTCTCAAGAATCTGTCAAACTGACCTGGAACTCACCGATTAGGCTAGCCTGGCTGGCAAACACGCCCTAGAACCAGCCTGTCTCTGCCCCCAGGCTCTAGGATCACAAGTGCATGCTTAGCTTTTTACAAGTGCTAGGAACTCAACCCAGGTCCTTGTGCCTATATAACAAACATCCTACCACCTGAACTATCTCCCTGCCCTTTGTTTTCTGATCTGGAGGGATCTTGTTGGCTTTGCTTTGCTTTGCTTTGCTTTGCTTTGCTTTGCTTTGCTTTGAGAAATGAAAAACTGGAACACACCACTGAATTGTCATTTGAGTACATAGCCAAAAAGAATTTGAATAAATTCTTGTAGGAACCAATAATAATTATACACAGTTTGTTCAGTGAGCAATAAACATAAACAATACTGGGTTCCAGAGAGCCCTGGTTTGAGTCCCAGCACCTGCATGGTGACTCACAACCAGCTGTACCTCCAGTATGAAAGGATCCCATGCCCTCTTCCAGCCTCTGCAGGGACTAAACACACATGGTGCACATACACATCAAACACTTATAAAATAATAAAAATTTTAAAATGTATTGAAGCAGCAATTTAAAAAAGAGAGGCTATCTGAAATGGTCAAGATGTTGGTTGTTATGTGGCTTACCCAGCAGACAATCCCATTGATTTTCAACTGCAAGTCCCATAAAGGGATGCCTGTATCTTGGAAATGGTCCATGTTCTCAGGAGCTCAAGAATACTGGAGCTCAGAAAACTATACCCCAAAACTGATGCTTTGACAAGCTGAGGGGGATTTAGAAGACCCCTCAGGCCTTCTCTTGATTTTCCCCACCTAAGATAGAGACAGATCTTCTATAGTTTTCAAAAGAATATAATTGTCTTCCATCTTCTTAACTGAAATTTTAGTGGCCAGAAAACCATGCCTGGACAGATGTCTGTCACATGATTTTCCTTTATTTCCATCTCATGGGAAGTCTTCACATTCTGTTGTCTAGCAGCCCAAGAAACTTCCCAAGTCACTGTAGAGCCTTTAAGCTGCTCCAGCGAGTGTAGAGGGGAACTTTCCCTTTTCCTCCACAAGTCAGGTGTTCTAACTCTCAACAGAAATGCTCCACTTTGAGAAAAACATTGCAAAGCAGACACCGGGACGGCTTTAGACAGAGAGGAAAAGCGGTGACTCACTTAATGGCAGTGCAGACTCGGTGAATCCAGAACACGCCCTCTGACCACTGAGTAAATGTAGTAGCTGTCTCTGTCTCTTGAATTATGCCAAGTCATGACCCACACTAAGTGAGAACACTCAGTCAATATTACTCTAGCATCATTCTAAATTCCCATTATTATTTACCACTATTTTTAAATTGGTTAATCAAAATATCAGACTCTTGTTCTATCAAAGATTTTTAAAAGTTATTAAAATATTTTCTAAAGATTACAAATATAAGCAATAAATACAATGAAGTGGACCTCACTAGTCAAAGCAGAAATAGAAACTAAATCAGATGACATTTTTAAATGTAAAAAAGAAAAGAAAAGAAACTTAAGGTCACTAAAAGTTACCAAAAGATAATTTATAATTTTTCAAGGCTTTCCCAAGAATTTGTATTTATATTAATTAACATTTTTGGTAAATAATATTCAAATTAATATTTCCATTCAACTTTACAGAAGTTGACTCTGGATCCATATTTGGGGGTGAAGTGAGAGATGGAAGTGAGAAACCAGATAAAGGTGAGGAAGGAGGGGAAGAGGAAGGCACCAGGAAGACAGAGGTAATACAAACCCACACCATAGAAAGAGGAAGAGGAAGAGGAAGAGGAAGAGGAAGAGGAAGAGGAAGAGGAAGGCACCAGGAAGACAGAGGTAATACAAACCCACACCATAGAAAAGCTCAACTCATCTCTCTTAGTGGGAAAAATCTGGAAAATCAATATATGTAATTATGAAAGCATCAACAAAAGATGAGCTTTTAATATTCTTGCTAATATTCCTAACAGATGCAGCAAAGTTAGACATGCTACTTCAATAGTAAGATTTGTGTGGGACAACCTGGTTTTCTCTATAAGAGACTTAACGTTTATCTCTATAAATATGTGTAAGTGGAAGATAAGGCAGAGAAAGAAACTGTGACCATGAAGGAGGTATTTATAAACATTGCTATTACCCTGCACCCCTCAGGAACATCAGAGTTCTAGAAATGAAGAACCCAGTGTAGGCTGTCCCCTCCTGTTGCTGTAAGATGTAAAGCAGAACTCAGTGATCACTGGCAACTAAGACCCCGTGGAGTAAGGGCCAGGGGAATCCCTCTCACCTCACTCAGCTCAAAGCCTAGTGCCAAGTACACAAATAAAATGGCTGAAGGCTGCGATTAACTGAAGATGCTGGGGAGAAAGTATTCAGAAAATGTATAGTGTGGCTATTGACACTGTCTTTATCCCTACGCAATGAAGCATAACTATTTACATAGCATTAGCACTTTGCATTGCTTTAAGGACCATAAGATTCCAAACACACAAGAAGATGTATATGGGTAACCTTAAATATAGCACCGCTTTTACTAATATTATAATAATGTAGAGAAGAGAAATAAACCTTCAACAAGGAAAATTTTTAAGTGTCAAAGTGAAATATGATATATTCAAACACATTTGGGATGAGGGGGGTGAAATGACTTAGCAGGTAACATGTCTGTCTTCTATACTTGGCATTCTGAGTTGATCCCTGACACCCACTTAAGAGTTGACCTCTGACGATCACATATGTACTGTGACAAATACATATGAAACATACATACATACACATATACACACACACATACATACATACACACACATACATATACACACACACATAATCATAAGCTCAAAAAATAAATAAAATTTAGAACCAACTACATATACAACTCAGAAACTTAAAAATACTTAGCAAACTATGTCAGAAAAATATAGACAAATATCACAGTAAGTAATCAAAACAAATGATACTTCTCTTGGAAATTACATTCACAGGGGCTTTCTCTGCATCCAGAACCAGAAATTCCTACAGATGTTATTACTACTGGAACTGAGACAATCAGGACAGTAGAAACTTTTAATGTACAATACAACAGTGGATAGTTCTTAGCAAATGTAGATTATTTAATAAAGGCATATTAGTGTCATGATATGTTCATATTCTGTATATTTCATAATATACTTAGTGAGATACTTAATAAAACATTCAGAATTGCCACGAAGCAGAAGAGAGTATTTCATTACAAGAAGTCAAGTACTTTAAACTACATTTACCTGTCACCACTGAGAAATCGCCCTCTTTTCACTGAGCCTGACCCACCTTCCACCCTTTCCTATCATGTGTCCCAAAATGGAGTTTAAAATTTCATCTTTGTCTGGAAAAGAAGCACTAGGAATTCCCACCACCTTTTGTAAGAGAATGAAATGAGTTAATCGGAAGGACCCACGAGGGTGCACCTGACGTCTGACACTGGCTAGCACAAAAACCGCCTCGTGAAAAGTCTGTCTCCATACACTCACGGAGAAGATAAATAGCCCATATTTAGTAAACTCTTGTCTGATTTACTCAGGGTTTGTGACTCACCAGTGCTCTTTGGAGCCCATCACGTTAATCGTGATAGCTGCTTGGGTGGCCATCAGCATCAGTGATGTTGTTAAAGCTTCTTTAAAATGAACTTCATAAATGTCATGTGCAGTTGTGCAACAACGGCTTACAGTTCCTCATGCTGACAGACCACACATTTCACTCCCTATCATACACTCTGTAACTACCACTGCCAGAAACACGCTGTTCAATTCAGATGATTTCCTCCCAACCCCAAGTTACTTACATTCTATTTAAAACAAGAATCTCAATGATTTTCCTTCTAATTATGATTCTAATTCAAACAGAAAATAAAAACGCCAAAAAATATTGAATCAGCAATTAGTTTCTACCATCAACAATGGCTCACCCTTTATTTGATCCATTTCACAAGGACCCTGTGTTTAATATTCTATTCTCTAGACAACTGAACATTTGAAAACCCTCTTATACTGCTAGTGCAGAGTCTCACTGTATCAGTAACTGAGTGACACTTGGGTTCCACATATAAAGAAATTCGCTTTGACTAAAGTTCTATTACCTCTCCTTGATAAGGGCTCCATTTACTCTGTTTTAAGATTAACTGCCCCCTCCCTTCCTATCGTCCATACACTGCAACTATAATTTCCCACAGTCCCAAGACATCTTGTCTAGTTAAAAACAGTATTACTAATTTAGAAGAGCTAATACCTGATTAAAATTATAAATTAAAAGATCATTTAATGAAATAATATTCTACTGAAAATGGCATTAAAACAGTAATTGAATCAGCATTAGAATATGTACCTAATAGTATAGGAGGAAGGGTGGAGAGATGGCTCAGGGGCTAAGAGCACTGACTGCTCTTCTACAGGTCCTGAGTTTAATGCCACATGGTGGCTCACAACCATCTGTAATGGGATCCTATGCCCTCTTCTGGCATGCCTAAAGATCACTACAGTGCACTCATATAACTAAAAATAAATAAATAAATAATTCCAGAAGAGGAAGAGGAAGAAGAAGAGGGGGGGAGGAAGAATAGGATAAAAGGGTCATGTATAAAAAAAGAAAATAAATAAATAAAGTCCCTCACATAGAGATGTAGCAGAAGAAGTACTTTAGCGACCATGTGAGACAGTTGTGGATTCTTTCAAAGTGGCATTTTCTTGAGTGAGTGAAATCCTGCACTTGAACCAGACCTCAGCTATGCCTGACTCTCAGCTTTATGTATTGCTCATGTAAAGAATACTGCAGGCTAAAAAGTTCACCTTAGTATTGGGCAGCTACCAAGTTCAAACACAGATATAAATTCTGAAATTTTTAAATTCAGCTTAAAAAATAGTGGGCACAAAAGCTCCCAATTGTTTTCCTTAAAATGACATCTGACTTCTTCATCTTCATCTTCATCCTCATCCTCATCCTCTTCCTCATCTTTTCTTTAAAAAAAAAAAAATTCTCTGACCAAAACCTGAGAGCCTTTAAAGGATTTATACATACATATATATGCTCACTAGAGAAAACCACCACGTAGATAATTTTCCTGCTGGCAGGAAATGCTCCTTTGGCTGCATCCGAGTCTTAAGTGTCCTTCCCCATCTCAGAAAGAGTAATAAAACATGCATGCATTTTTAGGGAGGCCATTTGCTAAAGCTAACTTCTGCTGTTTCATCAAGGGCACTCAGAAGGGAACTGCTGCGCTTTTACCCTTCCCTTCCACTGTGGCTCTAAGTGTCCAGCACTGCAGACACAGTGGCTCCCAGTACCTGCTGCTGCCACCACCTGGATACAGTCCAGGGGCCAGGAGAGCTTTTCCCTGTATCCCTGGAATCACTACAAATGACCACACAGTGGAGAAAATGCCAAGTTAAGGTTTGATGTCATTATGAAAATGATTCTGGCTTTCGGATCTGAGGTACCTCACTAATATATTTAACAAGTCTCTATGCCAAACAATTTTCTTCATCGTTGTCTCCATATATCCTCAGACAATATGTTACATACATTTTGTTAACTACTACCCAATTCACAGTATGGAAAAAAGGACATATGAATTGGTGGTTTTAATCTCCTAAATCTAAAACAAATTATGTAAAGGAATTGGGATGATCTCAACTGCTTACTGTGACCAGTGGTGAGTCACTCTATTGGTACCAACTTTTCTATTAGGAAACCCAGGTAATAAACTGACTTAATGATTCCTGCCTCATACATCAGCATCTACAGAGAGATCTGTGAAACTCCACAGGCAGAAAAGAACCAGGTGGGGACACAGCTCAGGGGCAGAGTTCAACTTCTTACAGTCAAAGGAACTATCATGTTAAAAAGCAGCAGCAGCAGCAGCAACTGGGTACTTCTTGGGCTGAGGCAGGAGGACAGCTATGAGTTTTAGGACAGGCGAGGCACAATAACTGGTTCCAAGCCAGCCTGGGTTACAGAGAAAAATCCTGTCTCAAAAAAGAAAAACAAAACAAAACAGCCACCAAAGACAACAAAAACACAGACCTACCATACAAACGATTCCTCTCTGACCACCAATACAGAAAGATGCCAGAGCATTTTTCATGTAAATCTGATCAATTATTTCCCCTTCCTAAAAACTACTATAGTTGACTAACATGTCTGCCAAGACCCTACTTCACGAAGCTCTCCATTTTGTTCCCTCTTATTTAATAATGTCAGATTGTCTTTGCCCGTCTAGGTTTTGTTGCTGTTTTACTGGGGAGTTCTTTGTTGTTTTAAACAGGATCTCGTTCGAGCCCAGGCTGGTCTGGAACTCACTATGTAGCACGAGGTGGCTTCAAACTCGCGGCAAGCCTCCTGCTTTAGCGTCTCGGTGCTGGGATTACACATTCGAGCGCCATTGCCCTCATCTTAAAGTGTGTCTGTTGTATGCAATATATTATAATATACATTATATATTATACATAATATAATATATAATCTGTTTACTACATCCAAAGGGGGATCCTCTTAGCTGGGTGGTGGTGGTAGATGTTTTAATCTCAGCACTCGGGAGGCAGAGGCAGGCAGAGAGATCTGTGAATTCAAGGACAGACAGGCCTACAGAGAGAGTTTCAGGACAGCCAAGGCTACACAGAGAGACCTCATGTCAGCTTTAAAAAAAGAAAAAGAAAAAAAGGCATCCTCCTCTCTCTGAATACAAACAACCGCTCTTTTTTTCAATCTCAGGTTAAGCGTCAATTCCTCATAAACTTGCACTCCAGACCGCTTTAGGCCCCTCATAAATCTTAGTAACATGTGGCATGCTTAGATCTACTCACTTTTTTATGAGAACTTGTGAATGTCTACGGTATTATAAATCCTCGAGTCTGTCTCATTTATCTAGTCTCTAGCTAAACCCATGCAATAGGCTGTCAATACACATGCTAGTTGACAGGCAAGGCAGTTTTACAACAAAAGCGGAAAGGAACTGAGGAATCTAAAAACTATTTGCAAAAGCTATATTACTCTCTGAAAAATAGCAAATTGTGTAGATTATGAGAAAGATTTGTAAGGTGATGCCTATTCAGATATATAAGTAAAGATGCCTGGGTAAGGTTAAGTAGTAATTACTATGCAGTTACCTAGTATAAATAAAAAGCTGGTCCACTCCTCTGGCTATTCGATGTAAAGATAGACTTTTGTACATCAATTTCTGCTAGACAGAATATAATCTGTGAATCTTGATTTTTCCAGAAAGATACAATGTTTGATGGTTACTGCAGGATTCAAGGAACTCCATGAGGTGTAAAGCAACCTGCATAATGCATATGTACTTCATGATAAGCTAACACAGAGAACTTTTGTTTCACTCTAACTAACAGGTCCCAGCCCTCTACAGGGAAGCCTGTATGTAATCAATAGTTTCTCCTTCACATCTTCACATCTTCTTCTGCTTTGTTTTGTTACTATTATAACAGGAAAGATTTCTCCAGGAGAGAGCTGCTGGTTTTACTGGGAGCACTATTTTAAAGACAGTAACAAAGGCTAACACTTCCATCAAGATAAATTTCAGAAGCATTATCACAAGGAGGGACAGTTTACAAGACAGAAATAGCTTACCGAGTTGTATAAACTTACAAAGTTTAGGAAAAACGTAGTGTAAAGGTCAACTCATTCTTCACACTTCCTTAAAAAGCATGCCTGTCACCCTGCCACTCTAACTCATGGCAATAGGAGGCCAAAAGATGAGAACACGTGTCCAAGTTAGAGATGGAGTCGGAATTATTAAGGCATAATAGAAAATGGATTAAGAAATACAATGCAAATAAATTTGGTAATTTTGACAACAATTCTCATTATATCCAAGTCTTTGAGAGGAAAAAATTAGTCAAAGCAAAAAGAACATTTTTCTCTTTATTTATAAATTTCAAGAATTACAAAGTATATAATATATAAACACCTTTCATTCCCATTCCCATAACAAAATTCATTTTATGAATTCTCACAGGGGCACGGCTCTTCTTCCCACACTACTCCCCAGTAAGCACACACCCCAACTGCCCCGTGAGCACACATATTCATTTAGGAATACAGGGACTGTGCCAGATGATCTGATACTACCTTGCCCGAGAAAGTTCCTGGCACTTTTCCAGGAACCCAAGTTTCATAGCACTGTGTTTCTTAATAGAAACTTTAGTTTTCCTTACAAAGTACGTGAAGTTTATAATGGAGCTAGGAAGATGTCATACAACCAAGAGAAGCTGAGTTTGATCCCCCAAACTCACACCGAGGGGTTGAGGAGCCAGACACAGCAATACATCCAAGAAGTGGGCACGGGAGGACAGCAGAGATGGATGACAAGACAGTCTAGTTCAATCTGTTCAAGAAGTGGGCAAGGGAGGACAGCAGAGATGGATGACAAGACAGTCTAGTTCAATCAGTTCAATGTTCAGTGAGAACCCCTAACTCAAAACACAGTAAAAGAAAGGGGGGGACTGATTCCCACTAAAGGGTTAAAAAGAATAGCAGCAAGAATAACGCACGTCTTACTGTGAGCGTGAAAGAATAGGATGCAGCCGGGGCGTGGTGGCACACACCTTTAATCCCAGCACTCGGGAGGCAGAGGCAGGCGAATTTCTGAGTTCAAGGCCAGCCTGGTCTACAAAGTGAGTTCCAGGACAGCCAGGGCTATACAGAGAAACCCTGTCTCGAAAAAAACCAAAAAAAAAAAAAAAAAAAAGAATAGGATGCAGAAGCCACTAAGGAGACGCTGGGCACCAGTCTCTGGTCTCCACACACATGTACACACAAATACATGCTAGTCAACATTTTCTCTCAAGCTACATTACAAGCAAAAATAAATACACATCCTGTCTTCTTTATAGCAAGTTAAATTGTGTACAAATAAATAACTTGGGGCAGGAGAGGTGGCTCAGCAGTTCAGAGTGCTTGCTGCTCTATCCTGAGACACAAGTTTGGTTCCCAGCATCTACAACAGAAGGCTTGCGGCTGCCTACAACTTCAATTCCGGAAGTTCTGACACCCTCTTCTGGTCTCTGAGAGCACCTGCTCATACATGGTACACAGAGCACTCATGCACATACACATAAATACATATACACATAAAACCACGTACACACAAAAACACATAGACATAGAAAATAAATGCATCTTTTTTAAAGCAAACTTTTATATAAACACCAATTTGGACAATCACTTTATATATCTGTGGTTAATTTTTAAGTGAAACATTAAAACTGTGGTGCTCACACGTTTACCTGTATGGTGATGTTTACAAGGCAACTGTAGTCATGAACCCTAATTATAAGTTCTAAGTACCACCTGTTTAAGAATTTGTTTTTTCTGATCAAATCATGCCTGTTGCTACAAACACAGGGAGGTCAGAGGTCCTAGGGAGAGCCTACAATGCTGTTTTGCTAAGTGAGCATGTGTAGAACTGCCTTCCAAACATTTATGCTTATACACAGATTAAGGCTACTAACCTTTGGTCAAAGGACTTCTTTGTGCAGGAGGCAGCAGTGAATGCACACTCCTAACTGGTCACAATACTGAGCCTGAGTGACTTTTGAGTGCTCTGCACTAAATAAGACATTTATATTATCCCATTGCCAAGGCAGCAGGGTAGATGAATGACAAAGCCCCAGGACAGAAAGGGATGATATGAAATGCTGTATTCCACATAGGAGACGTACTTTACACCCATGAACATCACTGCACCTAAGCTTACACACAAAAACCTACACAAGATCCAGACTGTCAATATTCCAGCATGGGATGGCGAGGGACTCTAGAGGACCCACCCGAAGCTGCTGAGGGTACAGACACTGGTGAGCTGCATCATCCAATAAGCAACCCCTCACACATGCTCATACAAGTAACTGCATTTAAGTGGAAAGAAGGGTTCCAGAGGCGTGGGAGGACGATAAGAGAGAGAATGGGGGCTGAATAGGATTAGAATATATTATATACATGTATAACATTGTCAAAGGACAGCTTAAATTAGAGACAGAATATGCTCTGCTAGCTCTGCTACATATTATAATTGTCTCAAGTATACTGACTTTGTATCTACTGTGCAGTTCTCAACATAAAACTGAGTAAAAGCAAACTATTTTGAGAAAGGTATTTCTAACCTATTAACACTTTAACTATATATGCCTATGCCGCTCAATACAACACTGCAACATATGCACCTATGTAAACAGCACATGTCTAACACTGGCTCTTACATGGACCAAATGAATAACAAATTAAAAATGACCTACGTCTTTCTTCTCTTTTAAACCTTCAGTTTGTCAAACTAATACTAGTATGTGCACAATTAAATTGTGGAATTAATTTCAAATAGGTTCCCATTATTGCCAGAACTCATGCCGTGACAGAGCTTTAGGATGTTTCAGAGTAGCCAGGCACAGTAGTGAGCTGCTGACACCTGTTGTCCCAGCAACTCTGGACTAAGTCAGGAGAGATCAATTGAGTCCAGGACTCTGGGCATATCCTAGGCAATACAGGAAGAATCCCATCTTACCCTCCTTCTTTAAAAAAAAAAAAAAAAAAAAAGGAAGCGTAGAATATCTTCTATTGATTGTCTAACAACAAATTTTTTTTCCTTGTTCTGGTCAACCCTGCCTGCTCTGGTCTGCCCCGCTCGCTTAGTGCCCCCCCCCTTGCTCCGGTCGGCCCCGCTCACTCTGGCCGCCCCCATTCAGCCCCATTTGCTCCGGCTCTCTCATAAGTACACTATAGCTGACTTCAGACGCACCAGAGGAGGGTGTCAGATCTCATTACAGGTGGTTGTAAGCCACCATGTGGTTGCTGGGATTTGAACTCATCACCTTCAGAAGAGCAGTCAGGTGCTCTTACCCACTGAGCCATCTCACCAGCCCCTAACAACAAATTTGAATGAGAAATTTTCAGGAATTTTGGCCCCACTGTTAAGCTGAACTACTCTTCCCCCAAATTATCTAGTACATATAAATGTTTTTACTTCTAAATGTACATATATCCAAATAACCCAGTGAACAAAAATAAAAACAAAGGTATTCATTTTAAAATGCTAGGAGCTGACAAGAGTTAAAAAAATTCTTACAGTTTTAAATTATAAAAAAACGGTATCAACTGAAAGAATCAAAGAATTTATATAGCTATAAGCTAGGAATAACATGACAGGGCCATTTTCTGTCTTCATGACAGCCTCACACACAGAGCTGCTGGGAGTCTAACTATGTATGACTCGCTCAGCAACCTCGACAATACAAACTCACCCAAATCTCAAAGTCAGCAAAAAGCCTCCTAGGATGGAGCCAGAGAGGATGGCAAAAGCCCATGTGCTAAAAAAAATCCTGTTATATACAGTCTTTTGTTTGCTCTAATTCTAAAAAAAAAAAAAAAGAAGAAGAAGAAGGGAAGGGAAGGGAAGAAAGGACAGGGAAGGGAGGGAGGGAGGAAGGGAGGGAGGGGGAGGGAGGGAGGGAGGGGAGGATTAAATGATTCCAACTCTAGCCTTCTTAATAGATATAGAAAACTAAAGGAGAAACAGGTGTTTCCATAGGTCTAAAATGAAAAGCAACAACAGAAATAAGGTAGGGGAGCAGTCGAGAACCCAAAACCCTATAAATAGGTCTACACTGCCAAGGCATTCTCAGGCATAGCATACCATGAGATAATCATTTATAAGTTATAAAAATGTTAAACTACATTCCAAACACTCATGAATAATGCAGAAAACTAATGTTTTAATGTTTCCCTCCAAAATATTTGAAGTTAAAAAAAAAACCTTTGAGTTATAGGAAATTTACTTTTTTGGAATCCATTTATGTGAACCACCACTCTTTAGAGAATTGTACAATTATGTTTACATATGTCATTGATTATAAAAAGCCATCTGAAATCTGCCTAGCAGCTTTCCAGAAAAAAAAAGTCTGTAAGCTTCACCATGTCCTACACATGTTCTAAGAGGAGACGCTCACCAAGCCGTGTAAGGCACCTTCACGTTCGCACTGACCAGCAGACCTATGCATGCACACACAGGCTCTATATACTTAGCCCAGGTTCAGATCTGGAAGTCAGCAGCATCCTATTTCTCAGAAATGTAAACTTCAATAGCAAGTTACTTATTCACAGATATTTGTGGAGCACCCGGCCTCCTCTAGTTCTTACTACAAGTACATATTCTTTCCATAACGCCATGCCAAAACTTGGTAAAGTTTTTACTGTCTAATTCATCTTTAGAGCCTATAAAAAATTTAATATTTATAATTTACTGAATTCAATCATCAGAATCATTTTTTATTGCTGATCTTCATTTCCCAAGGTATGTTCCAGGGAACTCTACCCCAAGAGCACAATACAGGCTATTGCTGTGAGTAAGGCAAAGAGCTGCATGGCTATGTTTAGGAAACACTTGGGGGTATGGAGGGGATTGTTTGGTTTTGCTTTAATGTTACTGTTTAGCTCTTTCATGCAGCTATCCTTTGGTGCTGGCATTCTCCAAATGAAGACTAGAGATCTTTTCTCCACAGACATCTTACACACCTAGCAATCTGAGGCACACAAAGGAAACTCTAGCATAAAAATCCAATGCAGAAAGTCCCCGATCACTCAGATCTCATAATCTACGTAATAGTGATTTGCAGGGCTTGGAACACGCTGAAAATATATCAAAAAACAAAAAACTTAACTAAGTCAGAAAAGGTTGGGTAGTTAGCTATAAGTCTCATGAATTCCTTTCTACATCTTAAAAATCAGTTTTTATGAGGGGAAACAAAGGTGTGGGGGTGTCGTCTATATACGAAGGTATTAAGAAAGACCACACATGACTTTTTTTGAAAGCTTCAAGGAGTTTTTTTAGCTAAAATAGCTCAATGAACAGACAGCACGTAGCACATACAGTTCAACAGTGTGTCACATCTGTATACACAAGCTCACTCACGTACTTTTGCTGTGCTATGTAAATCTTGTACATCTCATTATATTTTACTTCTATTCATATCAGTTATATAGGAACACATATTTTTCTTTATAACCACAACCCTACATACTTCAATAAAATATCTGTGTAGTTTATAGTTTGTACATAATAACTCATTCGTAAAGCTCAATGGTTTAGAAGAACAAGCATGCATCATTTCTCACGTGACTACTAGTCCACTGAGTTGCCCCTTCTTAACTGGATTAACAAGTGCCAGCCCTGCCAATGTAGCCCAAGCTCTCCCACAGGTCTGAAGATGGCTGACTTTCTAAGCTGGTCTAGAATAGCCTAAGCTGAGACTGAACTCTTCTCCACCGGACCACTCACCCCACAGGGGGCTTGATCAGATCATGGAATAGAAGCCTACATTAACTCTTCAGAGGTTTATGCTGGGAACTCCATCATTTCTGTGATGCTGCTGGCTACCTTAGATGAATGGTGTTGGAATAGCCCCTGCCCTCCTAATGGGAGTGGCCACACAGTCACACTGCAAAGGGTGGCCTCAGAAAAGACGAAGAAACTAAATTAACTAAATCTTAATGTCTCTCCTCATTTCACAGTACATGAAATTAAACTTAGGGCTGGTGAGACATGCCAGCAAACATGACGACCTGAGTGCCAAGCCCAAAGCCCACATGGTAGGAAGAGAAAACTGACTCTCTGACCTCTGTACACATGCTATGGCAGGGGCATGTCCACACCCGTGTACAGCATTAAATGAATGATAGGGGGATATGCATGCATGCATGTTTAAAATAATAAAATAAATAAAACCTATATATCTTTTACTTATAAGTAAAATCCTCCTGATTCTTCATATATTTGTACATGTACTACGAGGTAATATCTTTAAAGGTCTACGACATGATTTCCTTTCATTCTTTAGTAAATCCATTTTCTCTCTCATTAATTTCCATAAAGAAATTAATAAGAGTTAGAGAATTTGTTTTCAAAGTCCCATCTGAAAGTTCCCCAGGTTCTCCCCAAACCACAGTACTAGCAGCCTTCTGCTCTCCTGCCTGCTGTCCACCTGGTGCCCCTGCTGCAGGGTATTTAATATCGCATGTGTGGCCTGACTTTCTGCAGACCACTGCAGCCTGGGGTGAAAGTGAACTTCTCTATGTGTCTTGGCTTCTCCTGGTGGCTGCAGAAAGCTAGCCCTCGGCTTACAAACGGCTGGTCTGAGCCCACTATTTTTCTCTCCGTGAATTACTGCATGTGTGTACTATCCGGCTGCCACTCTTCCATATTCCCCCTCTCTCTCCAGATGACTGAAGACATTTACTCCCCAGCTTAAAAACCCTGGGATTCATGGACAAACATTTCACAGTGAGTTACTACAGAAAAGTCGATGGAATTAGAAGGGAATAACAAACACTGGGGAGATGACAAACGTCACCCCCCCCCAAAAAAGGCATTAAAATGCAAACACTTGAAAGCTTTCTTCAAGACACAGCCTTCTAGTTTTGCTCAGAAAGCAATTTCCCAACACTGAACTGTTTGCCAGCGTTTCACTATAGAGGGGAAACCTCACAAACTCTGAATTTCAACGCTTGTTTTTCCCTTCACAACTATTAACTCTACTAGGAAGGCTGCACGGAGCAGGACGCAGAGTGGACAGGGACTGTTCAAAGCGAGGGAACGGCACAGCCACACAAAGAGAGACCAACACAGACACCTCAGCTTACTTTATAACCAAGTAAGGTGACTGTGACAGGTGAGATGCTCTCCGCTGCTTAACTTCTGTGATTGTCACTTCCGTGCAGAAGTGCTAATAACAGTAGGCTGCTTTAACTGCTGCTACCCAGCAAACAGAGGGAAAGCATCTGAGAGCTAGAGGCATGTGTGCTTTAATGAACATGTTGCTCACAGACTTCTCGGATAATTTTTGAGTGATTCTTGCACTCATGTACTGATTGGCTGATATACTTGTTTGGGAATGTGTACAGGTGCACAGGCTACAGAGGACATACGGAAGCCAGGAGAGAGGGGTCTGCACTCTCAAACCATGTAAAGTCAGACACTTAGCTACTATTGTTAGCTACTGAACAATCTCACTAACAATCTCGTGGGGTTTGTTCTAAAATAAAATATATCAAAATATAGAGATTCACAAACAAAAAGAAGGAAAATGCCAGTTATTTCATTATTACAAAAATCATCACAAAGTACTTTCAACTCTATGAACAAGCAAGAACTGTTTTTGAAAACTATATTTTAAAAACATGCAGAAACCCCTTGGTCATGCAAACTTTATATGCCCCAGTACAGGGGAACGCCATTGCCAAGATGTGGGAGTGGGTGGGTAGGGGAGCGGGGCAGAGGATGGGGGAGGGTATAGGGGACTTTCGGGTTAGCATTTGAAATGTAAATGAAGAAAATATCTAATAAAAATTGGGGAAAAAACATGCAGAAACATATGAAATGGCAGCCAAATCTAACCTTTTTTTTTTTTTTTTTTTTTTGGTTTTTTGAGACAGGGTTTCTCTGTATGGCCCTGGCTGTCCTGGAACTCACTTTGTAGACCAGGGTGGCCTCGAACTCAGAAATCCACCTGCCTCTGCCTCCCGAGTGCTGGGATTAAAGGTGTGCGCCACCACGCCCGGCTCAAATCTAACCATTTTAGTTGTGAGAATGCTTTTTACTAGATGACATCTATCAACTGCAAGATAAAGAGAGGCTTTGAACTGAACATTAATGTTCACAGTGGGGCTGGAGAGATGGCTCAGTAATTAAGAGCGATGCTGTTCTTTTAGGAAAGCAGAGTTCTAAGATCCTAGCACCCAAACCAGCCGGCTAGCTGTCTCCTCTAGCTCCACTTCCAGGGGGTCTGATGCCCTCTTCTGGCCTCTGCAAGCACACGCTACTATTAACAGACAGACAGACAGACAGACACAAACACACACACACACACACACACACACACACAAATTAAAAATGAGATAAATCTTCAGTGTGTCATATACTAGTTGTTCAAGCTGTAGAAACGTGTTTTGTAATAGCTCCAGAGGCTACAAGTCTATGGTAAAGAAGGGTTGGGAAGTTTGTTTCTTCCAAGGCCATTCCTCCTTGGCTTCCTGCCTGCTACAGGCTTCCTTAGTGTGGCATCCTGTGGCCTTTCTTTCGGGATATGCATCCCTCACACCTTCTTTTATAAGGATACCAATCATGCTATATTTAGCTCATATTCACAGCCTCATATTCACTTCTCTTATGGCATTAACACCAAAAACAGTTGCATTCTGAAATCCTAAGAGTATCGAGGCACAAAACCCATGATATATATCCTCCTAACTTTAGACAGATTCTGTACTGAGAACTCAATTATATCAGTGCCATACTCTCACCCTGGGTCACACTCTCACCCTGGGTCACACTCTCACCCTGGGTCACACTCTCACCCTGGGTCACACTCTGACCCTGGTTCACACTCTTACCATAGGTCACACTCTTACCCTGGGTCATACTCTTATCTTACCCTGGGTTACACTCTTACCCTGGGTCAAAGCTACTACAAATTACAAAATGGCTCCCCATCAACTTTTTATCAACCCACAAGTAAAGATAAATTCATCTCATGTGCATTTTTAACTTCAGTGTCATCTGGTTTTCACGACCATTTACTTTCACGAGAATGTTATTAAATGTTGCTTTATGTGCGCCCCACTCTAGTAAAGTTGACAAAACAGAAAAGACTGATATCTTCCCCTCTTCCTTTTTTCATTTCATGCCTGGATAAGATTAACCTCGGTCTCTGTTTCATACTGAATCTTCTGGAATGGAAGTGAGAGAACAAGAGTGTCTGTGACACACAGTCAGAGCTCCTCAGTTTAATCTGGTAGAAGTTGGGCCAGAACAAAACCGTAAGTACCACCTTAGCCTCCACAGGACCCAGTTCTCACAATATCAATTGTTCCTCTCTCCTATTATATCAAAGTTAATTCACAGTTTTCTTCCTTCCGTGACTAACTGGCTACAGCTACCCTCTCCTCCACCACTGCTGTGAAGCCACAGACTGGCAAACACTCCTGGGTATGTTCAACACTTAGTGCATAGCACAGTAACAAGAAAGGAAGCTGAGGTCAATGGCTGCCTATACCATGTTCTTTTTATGCCTATATCATGTTCTTCTTATAGAAACTATGTCTGAATGAGTTTTCTAAAATGAGACAAGGAACAGCATAAAACAGTTCCTAGCACCCACATCAAGTGGCTGGTCTAGGGGGGTCTAATGCCTCGGGGCATGTACACACACATGCACACAGCTACACTCAGAGCGTGTGAGCGAACACGCATGTGCACACACACATACACTTTTAAAAAATAAAAACCAAATAAATAGAAAAGGTCAGTAATAGTGATTTCAAACCAAACAAAAATAACACAAGAAGGAAAAATATACCTTTCACTTGTCAATACAAACTTAAAAATCATAAATAAGACGTAAGTTCCCATAGAATAGTATTTTCTTTCCTACCAACCTACAAAATGTAGACTAAGTCATCTTCGTTCCCTCAAACATGCTCTGTTGTATTCTCATCTCAAGGTTTCTAAACATAGGATCACTCTGGTCAGGAAAGCTCCTTCCCTTGTAGCACCCTCCTCTGTATGATTTAAATCTCAACTAAAATGAGACTTTCTTGGGGTCAGGCTGTAGTTCAGTGATAGAACTACATGTTTGCCAAGGCGTAACCTTAAGAAGAATAACAACAATGATATCTGCTTTATGTGTGGTAAATGCTTCTATGTTCTCTCTTTGTTTTACATGTGTGTGTGCACATAGACACACACACACACACCAAGGTATGCCTGGGGAAGTCCTAGAACACCTGCAGGAGGCTACTCTCTCACTTCACTATGTGGGGTCCACAGATCAAGCTTGGCTTGTTAGGCAACTGCACGCACTAAGCCACCTCACCAGCCCTCCCTATCAAGGCTTCGTTTCCTTTAGTTTAACCTTACCCAACAATAATCACCACACATAAAACTACGTTGTTTATCTTTGGGTACCCCTGTCCTTTCATCTTGCAGTATTCACTTCCAAGGGAACAAAGGGCCCAGAAAGGCAGAGCCTCAGAGCAGAGTGTAATGGTCCACACCTCAGCTCAGAACTAACTGCCATTCTAAGTCAAAGGCCAAGAAAAAGGCCAATAAAATTGCAATTCATGTGAATTTATTACTGACAGACCTCTCTAGGATGTGATAAAGGATATGGATAATGTAGTCTGCGCTTCAGGGTTAGTGATCCCCAACAGAACTGTGGCTGAAGAACAGCCAGCTTGTACGGTGATACAGTCTCACTTCAGACGGAGCCAGTCTTCACTGCAGAGATCCTAGTCACACTTGCAAAGCCATCTAGGTCCTCTATTAGCATCAGTCTAATCCAGTGCGCCCCATGATAAACTCTACTGGAATTTGCAAAGTCTCTCATTTCCATAGCATCCCTATTTGTTTAACTAAACTACACTGCAGACAGTAGTCAAAGCAAAGTCAAGAACAGGAACACATAAACACCAAGATTCCTACTACTCTACTCGTTACTTTACTAGGGTTGCCATGATACAACTGTTAAAGAGAGTCTAGAATAGATTGAAGCATTCAAAAAAGTACCAACAATACTCACGCATCATTCGAGCAAGTCATAAATTCTCCTTTTATTTTGGGATGCCATGAGCCAGTATGAAGCATTGCTGTGTGGCCCTTAAAGAAGAGAGGAGAGGGGTTAAAAGGTAAAAACATACTGACGTCATACATTTAAGAGCAAGAAGCCTTTGGACACTCTCGAAATAGACTACCTTACTTACAAAGTAGTATCATGTTGTACCAGCTTTGTCTCAGACACATGCTGGATCTCACTTGTTTCCCAGTCTCTGACCAGTCTGGAAACCACAGTGCTTACCTGTCACAGGTTCCTAATAAGGAGAGTAATTGGTATGTTCTTTTTAGGAAAAAAATAAGAGGCAAAACCTAAGGCAGACAAGGTCCTTCTTTAAAGTCATGATCTTTTATTTAGTAGAAAATAATTAAAGAAATTAGGAAGCATTTACAAACAAGCAAAGCAAGAGACCAAGGTAGAAAATTCATACATCCTAAAACTATGTTAACAATACTGATTCCACAACCTAGCTGTAACAATAAATATAAGAGGAAAAATATTTCAAACTAGCAGGGAAATTATCTCTACCTGAAATAGAGAACAGAAAAAAATACTAGAATCAAAGAACCATGATAACGATATAAATATTAATATACAACCAAATCAATGAGAATACACATCAAATACAGATGCACATACAAATACCTCCCACACCACACAATCCCAGGGAGTACCCTTAGGGGGAGTCTCTCACATAGTGAGTCAGGAGAATCCAGAGTGGCAGAAAAGAGGCTAACAGTTCTTATAGAATAATGACAGTATCTCTAACAAAGTCCAAAATAAAGCTATACACGAAAAATATCGCTCTTTAAGCTCTCACCCTTTCTTACTCTCATCTCTAGCCCTCCTTCTCTCTCTCTCCCATCCCACTTCTCTCCACATGGCCATGGCCATGGCCGGCCTCTCTGTTTCTACCTTCTCTCCTACCCCCTGCCTTTCTACAATAAAGCTCTCAATGCTTACTTAACCCATGTTTCCACAGCACCTATTTCCCTAATTACAGCAATCACAGTGTTAAAGTTAGGCCCTGGTTCTTCCTCCCAGCCCCATGCTCCCAGAATAGGACTTAGACTCAAAATATATTTACAAATACATTGGCCACATAGCTAGGTTCTTCTCTGACCAGACCTAACTTAAAATGCCCTACATTCTGTCACGTGACTAGTTACCTGTGATCAGGTACCATGCCTCCAGTTCCTTACATCTTTCCAGTGGAGCTCCAGCTGACTCTACCAGAGAACCCTTTCTGTTTCCCTAATGTCTCACCTCTATTTCCTGCCTAAGCCACAGGCCATAGGCTTTTTAATTAACAGGTGATGCATCCATACAATACACAAGATGTTTTCTCTACAATAATGTGAGATTCTTCATTCATTGATTTGGCTTTTGAAAAAAATGTGAAATTTCACATATTCACAAACAAACATAGATAGGACAATCTAAAATCTAACATAAATGGAAACAAATGAACCTTGCTGTGTTTCCAATAAGGAATACATACAAAAAGCTAAAAGGAAGTAGAGAGAAGAATGCACCTGCAGTAGACTGGGCGCTGGCCTCCAAAATATGTCCTTACCCCAGGAATCTCTGAAGCAGTATTTTCAGAAATAAATAGGGGATCTTGATAGGTACATCTACAACATAATTCCTACAGCTCAGAGGGAAAAAAATCACAGAAGACAGAGCCAAAGCACCAGGATTCTGCACAGCATCTTCTAGACATGACAGGGAAGCTGTACCCAAGAAATCTCAAAACCATGGTTGCCTAAACATGCTCTACATAATGACACCACCAGCCGGATCTGCTAATCTGGATTAGAGAGAATCTCACAAGGCGCCACTCCTAGAGAAGAGCTCCAGGCAACCAATGGCTGATCGGAGGAGAATCGGGGGATCAATGGCTAATGGGAGGGGGAGAATCGGGGGATCAATGGCTGGTCAAAGGGAGAATCTGGGGATCAATGGCTGATCGGAGGGGGAGAATCGGGGGATCAATGGCTGATCGGAGGGAGAATCAGGAGATGAGCTCCCTGGGAATAGCCAATCTCAAGAAGTCAGCCCTAATCACACCTACAGACAAGCAGCCCAAAATGGACTCAAGTAGGGTGAGTGTGTGTGTGTGTGTGTGTGTGTGTGTGTGTGTGTGTACACATATGCATGTATGTCTATCTATCTGCCTGCCTGTCTGTCTGTGTCTGTGTGTGAAACAATAATAACAAGGAAGAAGTCATGAATTTGAGAGAGTGGAAAGGATACTGGAGGAATTGGAAGAGGGGAGAGCAAGATGAAAATTATATAAATATAATGCTCATAACCTACACCCAATAGTGAATATTCTTCTAAAAGAACAGAGTAGATGGCACAAAGAGAAAGCTATATGAAGTTGATGCTAGAGTTATCTAGCCACAAGTTAAGTCAAGGACATCAGAATCACCTTAGAATGAAGCAAGGAAGGAGTCACCGTTTCAGCCATTGTAGGGAGTAGAATCCTGCTATACCTGCACTTTCTCATTTCTGACCTCAAGAATTGTGAAGGAATTAATCATGTTTAAAACCACAATATTTGTGGTAATTAATTACAGTAGTCCACAGAAAGTAGAAAATACTCTCAGCTTAAGACAAAAATAGTATTGAATTCTAATTAATCCATTTGTTTTCTCTTTGCAGTGGCATGCATTAACAATTCTAAACTGCTTTCAATACAATGAAGAATTAATCTCGTGAATAAGTATGCTGAGGCTGATGTGAATCAGGTTTCTCGATGTTGGAGAAAACAGCTACAAAAATGGGAAAGAAAAAGATCATAATGAACTCTGTAGTGTTTTAAACTTATATGAAGATAAAATAAATAGAGGTGTTTATGTGTATACAGGCATGCCATTCTCCCGCTCCATATGCTGAGTATCTGGAAACTACAGTGAGTCCAGTGAAGAGACCCTGAACTCTAACAATGAATTCCTAATTAAAAGAACCAGAGCTTCCTGGAGAAATGACTGACCACAGCACTGGAAAAGGAAGGGGAACACGAAACATCTCACTACAGGGCTCAAGGACAGGCTGGAGGGGCTTCAACTTCTGGGAAAGTTACAATAGCAAAACAATGATAGCAAGGTACTGTAAACCACTGGCTACCGTAAGAACCTCTGAGTGCATACTATAAAACAAGCTAGGCCGGGCGTGGTGGCGCACGCCTTTAATCCCAGCACTCAGGAGGCAGAGGCAGGCGGATTTCTGAGTTCGAGGCCAGCCTGGTCTACATAGTGAGTTCCAGGACAGCCAGGGCTACACAGAGAAACCCTGTCTCGAAAAACCAAAAAAAAAAAAAAACAAGCTAATTATTTAAAGTCTCAGCTGTGGTGGTACACACTCTAATCCCACCTCCCACCTCTCAGAATAAAGCAAAGAGATTGTTAAAAAAAAAAAAAGTAAAAAAAGTAAGAAAGGGAGGAAGGGAGGGAGGGAGGGAGGAAGGGAGAGAATAAAGCAAAGAAAATTACCAGTTCAAGTCTTCACAGCAGAGAGAGAGAGAGAGAGAGAGAGAGAGAGAGTGGGAGAGAGAGAGAGTGGGAGAGAGAGATATCTTTCTTGCTCATTTCCTTATCATATGATGTTAATTGGTGAATATAAAGTGATTTGCAATTGTCACAGAAATAATTTTTAAGGCAAGAATTGTCAATAGATGCAGAAAACTAGTAGACGAAAACTTGAAACTGAAGATGATATTTACAGGACCACACACTCTCTTTGCAAATTACTCATTAATTACAAAGAAGAAAAATCTTACAGTAGAAAAACCTGATATACACCATCTTATACAGGTAATCAGAGTTCACATTATTAATATGGTGCACACAGACACAGTACTATTTTGATGACCACCTTAACATATAACCTGACACTAGGCTGGGACTCAGATCACTGCACTGCTCACCCCTCATCAGAGAAGGATCTTTGTACAGCAGATGGTAGTTATCACAGAGAGCCACAATTGAATGGTGTACTTTGGAACACTCAAATGTCTATATCAAACCCCTCCATTCAAGGCTCAGGGATCTATATAGAAGAGAATACAGAAAGACTGTGAGAGCCAGAGACTGAACTCCAGGGAAACAGCATCTTTCAGACACAGCAGGATGGGTACACATATAAACTCACAAAGATTCTGAGTTAACGCCCCATATAAAGTCAACCGAGAAATCCCAGCACCAAGAATGCAAAAAGGTCACAAAGTCCCACCATAACCAAAAAGCTACTTGCAACTGATACCTGCTGAGAAAGGGAAAATCAGTTTTCTCCAATGGAATGAACTGGGTATATCAACCACACTCTAGGGCAGGCCCCATGACCGTTACTAGTAGGTCAAAACAAAACAGACTCTAGATTTTTTCTACATGCTTTGGTGGGTTTATTTTATTGGTTTGTTTTTGCTTTTTTTTTTCTTGTTTTGTTTTGTTTTGTTTGTTTGTTTTCTGAGAAAGACAGACCACCCAAGTTGGAAAGGTACGGAGGTGGGAAGGACATGAGAGAATTAGGGGAGGCGAGAGATTCTCATCTGCAGCATCAGCTCCGGGCCATTGCTTCTCTGCACTGGCATCAGCTGGCGCACACGAGCCCTTTTAGTGTTTGTCTTTACCACCTCTTTTGCATATAAATTCATTTAAAATGTGAATAATCAAACCCATGTTCATAAGCACCCTTTTCAAGGCTTAAAAACTGGGCAACATCACCATGGATATTTTATTTTTTTCCAACTCATCCTATTAAACCCTCCTAACATTTCCACGAGTTGCATATCACTGCACTTCTATTTATTTCTTCCCTGGTGGCTACCAGAAATTCAGACAATATATGCCAAAGAAAAAATTGAAATAACTGAAAGCATAAATCATGAATTAAATGAATAAGAAAAAACTTATCAGATATGTAATTTATCTAAGAACTATTTGGTTTTTTACTGTTTTAGAATTCACATGTGCAATGATGTGTTTTGATCAAGTCCATCCCCATTCCTTCAAATTCCCCACCAATATTCTTATCATATACAAATAAAGTGAGAAAGGGGACTGAAGGCCTAGCTCCTCAGTTGATCAAAGAGCTATAATGTATTAAGAGATACTTTACTTCATTCCATTCAGGTAAAACACACACATGCTATCCTGTTCTTTATCTTATCATAACAAAACCACTGAAGAGATCATAGAAAGCAGCTATCCAAATAACAGACAAGAGAAGCAAGCAGAATGGTAGGGAATACAAATCTTCAAAATAATAATACTGCCGGGCGTGGTCACGCACGCCTTTAATCCCAGCACTTGGGAGGCAGAGGCAGGTGGATTTCTGAGTTCAAGGTCAGACTGGTCTACAAAGTGAGTTCCAGGACAGCCAGGACTACACAGAGGAACCCTGTCTCAAAAAAAAAAAAAAAAAAAAATACTAAAGTGCCACATCTCTGGGATGGCTTTTAACTTCTGTATATCTCTGTCTACCACAACTGACTAGATTAGCCGACACAGAAAGCTCAGACAGATATTGTGTTCTAGGTGGGCACTGAGGGTAAAGTAGGGAGAGACGAAGCACCTTTGTGGCAAAGCTCTAATTTAAACCAGAACTTTTCTTTTTTCTTCTCTTCTTTCTTACCTTATTCAAACACTGTCATTCTTCTGAAAATACATTAATTCTTCTGAAAATTTGATATTCAGTAAGTGAGCAGAAAAGATAGACAAGGCACTGGCTAAGGATCACTACCACCCTTGGACACAGAGCTGGTGGGTAAGCTGTGCAACGGCAGGAGGCAGAACCAGCTAGTGGATCTTCTCCAGGAAGGCCTTGCAGCATCCGAGGCACTGTGGGAACTATTCTAACCAAAACCCTGAGCTCTAAGAAACCGGGTCCCAAAATATAAGATAGAGAAGCAATTGAAGAAGATATTCTTCATGTCAAACTTCTGGCCTCCCCGCATGCATATTTGAGAGTGCATACACACACACACAAACACACACACACACACACACACTCACAACAATAATGACAAAGGGACACTCAATATCATTGGTCATTAAAATGTTTCTATTGGAAATACAAATGAAATCCGCTAAACATCCATTACAGTGACTAGAATCAGAAATCAATATCCCTAACTGCTAGAGCGCCTACAATATAAAAACGGGTCCAATTGAAATCTACACACAAATGTCTATAACAAATGCCTACACACAAATGACACAGCTGGCTTACTGCTCAATGGGCTGCAAGTTCCCTGTCCCCACTGCTTGCTCCCAGACTCAGGGGTTCTACAGACAGCTCCTACTTAACCTTTTGAACCTTTAAATTGTCTTTTCTTGTTCAACAACCAACCCAACATCAGTCCATGCAGGTATTCAAAGCAGAACAAAGAAACTGATAATTTATTGATAATTGTGGATTACAGTTGAAATAGCATCTTAGAATATTAAAAATAAACCAACAGAAAATGACATTCATGTGTTAACACAAAGAAACACCTTAGCTGTTGAGCAGTCAGAACAAGAGCATAAATAAATACATTACATTGAAAAACCTCCAAAACTTGTGACTGTGATTTCTTGTTTGTAAAGACAGAAGCGTGACAAAGGCAATGGGAATGTTAAGTGTTCCTGTGTTCAAATAGAGACCAAAATTAGTCATAACAAAATGAAGTTCAACCAAGGATTCTCAGCTGGATCTAAACGGATGCAGTACCACAGCTATCACTAGTGGAAAAGTTTTAAAATGACACCTATTAAAGCACCATTAATGACTAAAATATCTTTTTAGCAAATAAGTTAGTTTTTGCCTTTCTGTCTTTATCTAAACAATAGGTCTTGGGAGAGGCAAGAATATTCTTTTTCTCAAGAATATCTCATGAGGGAAACAAACGGAAATAATGAGGAAGGAGAAGATGGAGGAGATGGGGAGAATATGTACAAAGTAACAATATAGCTATGAAAATTCCTTATGTACCACAATATACACCAACTTATATTTAAGTTAAAAAAAAAAACCTACCATGTGAATATGCAGATTTTTTGTAGCCCTGAGTTTTTTTATCTCATACCAACAACAGCAATTTGTGTGTATGTGTATGTGTGTGTGTGTGTGTGTGTGTGTGTGTGTGTATGTGACATGTATGCATGTGTATATATGTCCGTGTGTATGTAGTCATGTGTTGGTCAGAGTCACTTATGTCAAGTGCCATCCTCAGTTGCTTTCCACATTATTATTTAAGACAGGGTCTCACTGAACCTGAATCCATCCAATTCGGCTAGAACGTCTAGCCAGCAAGCTCCAGGAATCCGCCCATCTCTACCTCCCCAGCACTGAGATTAGAAGCAGGTTGCTGCTATACCTGGCTTTTATACGGGTGCTTGGGATCTGAACTCAGATCCTCACGTTTGCCTAGCAAACACTTTATCCAATGTGCCATCTCCAGAGCCCCACAATCTAGGTCTTTCTGATCCTACTGAAAGCCCACCCTAATATATTCTAACACAAGTAGAGAAAATTGCTCTGACAGGAGATGGTGACACTTGCCATTTCTAAGCTGAGGCTACTGCTATGTGTCTTTTCACATACTTCTATCCTTTCTATTATTAATATAAAATATTTCTCTCCTCACCTTTAGTGTTAAACTTTCCTTTTCAGCTTGATTATTCCCTACCACTTCTTTATGGATCTTTCTCACTACTTAGTATTTTGGGGGTTTTGTTTTGTTTTGCAGAATTGTATTAGGTTGTGTAACATATGCCACAGATTTAGTGGCTTATCGGACCCCTCATTTCTTATGATGTATTTCACAACATGGCTGGACTCTGTTGAGTGTTTCACAGACTGGAGTAAGGATTCCAAGAGGATCGCATTCCTTTCTTGGAGCTATGAGGAAGAACCTGCATCCAAGCACAGTCAAGTGCTGGCAGAATCGATGCTCCTTGTGGTTAGAGGGCTCAGATTCTCATTTCTCTGCTGTTCCCCATGGGGGCAGGGAGTACTACTATGAGCTATTAGAATCCAGGATCATTCCTTGCATTGCGTACCTTCAGGGATAGTAAAGAAAAATCTTTCTCATATGGCATCAGACAAGTCAGACTAACAAATTTTTACAAGAAAATCTTATCCATACTTCCTGTTGAAAGAGCAGAGAATCATTATCTTGAAACTTCTAGACTTTGCATGATTTGATTGAAAGCATTATCAAAGAGTTCACTGTATGACTGAGTACTCTGACCTGGTCTTTCAAGGGTCCACAGCACATATCTTTGCTGCTCTGATCCCCACCACACATTCTAAAGGGATTTTGTTACAATCATTTCCACCTAGATAGACTAAAAACTAAAGTATCCAACCTAGACTTTTAACATGGCTTTTCTTAATAGCTCTTTCTCTTAGGATTAGTCCCAAGCAACAAGAAGCAGACAGCACCACCTCCACTTTGCTTAGAAACATCTGCAACCATGGACCACCATTCAGCAGTCCCAGGCTTTGATTCAGGGTGCAAATTGTCCTGTGTAGCTTCAGGAATAGTAGAGAAAAGTTCCTGCACATAAATTCCACCTCACATAGAGAATGTTTTTGCCAGGAATCCCAAAATACATCTGCCTGTCTGTCTGTCTGTCTATCTGTCTGTCTTTGAAATGCAGTCTTGCTATATTGCCTAGGCTAGCCAAACCCATCATCCTGCCATCCCAGCTGTACCAATAGCTGGAACTATAAACATGCACCACCACAGCAGGCTTCAGGGATCAATTTTAAGTGGTCTCCTGTATAGGCTAAATCCAACAAACATAATCTTTCTTTCCTATAGCCCCGTACCATATAACTTAATCAGGTAATCATCCTTTTATACTCAAGAATTCATAGCTACAGTCAAGAGAAGTGAAGCCTCTTGAGAGACATTGAGAGGTCTCCCTACAACAAAAGCTATAGACGTGGCAATTCCAAAACTATGTTCTATGTATAACAGATGAGTAGATAGACTTATGATGTTGGAAGAGCCAAACTCCTCGCTGCTGGAGAAAGTGAATTATAAATACTGAACTAAGAAAGGCTGTGAGATTTGATTAAATCAGATCTATCCATATGAATTCATGGTTTTTAATATACTTTGTTCTGTTTGTTCCCTTGCTTGGTCTATCTTCTGCGTATAAGAGAAAATGACAACTCAGGGACAACGAATACAGCTAGTACCCAGATCTCGATTTCTAAAAGGAATTCCATATTAACAGTAGTCATGGGGCTTGATGGCTCAACAGCTAAGAGCACTTGCTGGGTTCTAGCCTCAGCACCCACATGGGCACTCAGAAACTACATCTGTAATTCCAGTTCCAGGGGATATGACGCCCTCTTCTGTTCTTTGTGGGCACCTGGCACACACAAGGTACACAGATGTACATGCAAGCAATAAAACTTTTAAAATAAATTAAAATCAATCAATCAATCAATAACAGTAGTCATGGATACTGGGCCTGGTAATGCCATACCTTTAACACCATTAGTTGGTGGGCGAACAAGATAGGTAGATTTCTATGAGTTTGAGGCCAGCCAGGTATACATACTGAGTTCCAGAAAAAAAATGAGTCCCTGGAGAAATAAAGAATAACAGAACAGGAAATATACTAGAACACTCTGTTGCACCAGAGTGTAAGAAAGTAACCCAGATTCCCCAAAAATGATACAGATACATCAAAAGCTCAGAATCCAGCATTAGAGAGTATCTATTAGGTACAAAGCTTTGGCTAACAAATTAACAAATTAATTAACAAATTTGGCCAGGCATTGGTGATATATATCTTTGATTCTAACACTTTGAAGGCAGAGGCAGGTTAATCTCTGATTTCAAGTCCAAGCTGGTCTACACAGGGCTGCACAGAAATAGGCTGCCTTGAAAAACCAATTAAAGCCAGGTGGTGGTGTGTATGCCTTTAATTCCAGCATTGGGAAGGCAGAGACAGGCTGACCTCTGTGAGTTCAAGGTCAGTCTGATCTACAGAGCTAGCTCTAGGACTGGCAACACAATACAAAGAAACAGCCCCCACTCCAAAAAGAAAAAGAAAAAGAAAAAGAAAAAGAAAAAGAAACAGAAACAGAAACAGAAAAAGAAACAGAAACAGAAAAAGAGACAGAGACAGAGACAGAGAAAGAGAAAAAAAGAAAAAGAAAAAGAAAAAGAAGAAAACAAAAAAGAAAGAAGCCAGACATGGTGGTGCACACCTTTTATCCCAGAACTTGGGCGGCAGAGGCAGGTGGATCTCTGGGTTTAAGGACAGCCTGGTCTACAAAGTGAGTTCCAGGACAGCTAGGGCTATACAGAAAAATCCTATCTCAAAACAAGAAGGAAGGAAGGAAGGAAGGAAGGAAGGAAGGAAGGAAGGAAAGAAAGAAGAGAAGAGACTAAAAATGGAGTTTCATCTATTAGTAAGATCATGAGCTGTGGTTTCTATTGAGGCCTGCTCTTTGTAACATAACTGCAGCCATATTGTATTCAGTCTCCATTGTCGCTCATAAGGTAAAATTAAGCTCAGGTTCTTGGACTCTGCTTCCCAGAAGTAATTATCCATAGCTGACACTGAAAAATGTTACTAAGTCAGAAAGTTTTGTTGAATCACTTGTCCTCTGGTATCTCAATGTACTGGAATCCCAGTTCACTACCTGGACACCTCCCGCTTCCTTCACCTAGGACCAGTCAGCCCAAAGGACAGCTGATCATACTTTGTCTAGTTAGCCAAAAATGTACCACTTGCCTGCTTGCTTTTAAACTTTTGAAGCTAGCTTTTCCTATAAAAAGTCTTCCCTGAGGAAAGACTGGTGCTACATTTAGGCTCTAGAATCCTTTTTGTGGCCCTGAACATTCAGTATTAGGGTGTGAATTCAATAACCTGTTCTTGTTTAACTGAGGTTGGTGTGCGTATGGTTTGTGGAATGTTTCCTGAACCCCAACACTTTACAGTTACAGCTTAAGATGGAACACTTGCTAGCATGTATGAGCTCCCGATTCTATCCCACCATCACAAAAAGAAAAGAAAAATATTAAATTGCTTAAGGACAAAAACTGCTTAAGAAAATAAAAATAAACCTAGAATTCACAGTTATTTTAATACATATTAAAAATTTTACATTCTAGGGAAAATAATTTACTACTAAAAAGATATGACTAATATATTTGCTCTCCAAGTAATAAGGGTAATTATTTGGAGTGGCCAGGCATCAAGGAGGCCTGCCTGTGTCCTTAAAAATAAACACAATCCCTTCAGTAGCTCAACTAGTAGATCCAAGGACAGTAGAAAATAAAATAAAAATAATACAGTTTTTATAACATTCCTTCCCTAAAGTTCTTATAACTCTTCTACTCCCCACAATGGAAGTCCACTCATGGAAAGAAAATCTCCCCCTAAAAGGTTCAAACATTCAAATGTTCAGGATCCCCTGAACCAACCCTCTTCAGTTTAGTTATATAATAATGAAGCAAATGGCACAGACTTGCTTTTCTGTTGAAAGAAATTGAAGCCAATAATGGAAAGAAGTGAGACCCTGGATGAATTTATACAAGAAAATTAATGATGAGATTATGACTACTTCAGTAAGTATTCACTTATTAAAAAACCCACTAAAACACCTTTGAATTTAACTCTATAAAAATTTATTGGTAAGAAGTTCTGATTTACTGTATTATACTGGCTTAACAGTCACACATTTCTAGGCTTGAGGCCAAGAAGTCCCATATGAACACCAAGTACAATGTGTGCTAAAGAGCTGAAAGTAACAGGAAAATATTCCGACTATAAGAAATGTGCCCGAGTTCTGGTTTAGGATAAGTGTATTTCATTTTTCTATGACCACAGTTACTAAAAGACTCCTTTTGAATGGTTTAAATATTAATTATAAAATGATTCCTAATTGCTCTTGTCCTGGTTATCTAAACCTGCAAAAGTAACATTCCACTTTCCTAGATAAACAGCCAGGTAGCTCACAAAGTCAAACACATACATGACTTGTTTCTAAAATGATGTCTCTCTCTGTCATCCACACTGGTCTCATACTCATCTTCCTCCGCCTACTGGGATTACAAGCACGCACCTTCACAGAACCTGATTTTCAAAACATTATTTCATGGGGAAATCCAACAAGTATCAAACAAAACTAGTATTCTCTGCCCAAAGTAAGTGGGACTATCTGCCCCCATTAGGGACTTCTATCCCACAGGCATGACACGGTTGCTACCCTCCTGAAATCAGACACTGTGGTTACCCACATGAAACCTCACAAGACTAGGCCCATTAATATTCCCTCAAGAGGCAGCACACTAACTGAGTGAAGCTCCACCATGCCTGAGCTTATGGGAGCAGTTCTGAGTTTCTTGGGAGGGAGCACTTTTCCCTGATAGTATAGCCTCTGATGAATTGTCCATTATCCTAAGACCTCTCACCTATGCCCCAAATTAAACTCACAGGTTCACCAAGCTAGGGTTGGGTGGACTCTCTTCTTTGGTCTGTTCCTGGTGCCTGATCTATAGAGGGAGTCACTTATTCATATCTCCTCAGGAAAGGCTCAGATACCACCTCCATACATTCCACTGCAGCCCTGAGGTATACATACATAACTTCTAAACTGTAAAACATGCAAAACACAACTCCAAGACTTAAAGGAGATCAACACTCTGACATAAGACGTGTTTTTAGATGCATAAGATAAAAACAGACATTAAAATTAAAACTTTAACAGCAACTGGATTTAAATAGAGTTACAAATAATTTTGGGGTTTTTCCATTTTTCCATAGTCAACAGGAATTACTGTTAGGCACATATTAAACTTTAGTCATAAACGTTCGAATGTACTTACTGTCTTGTAAATATTGTATACGCGCCCCTGTAAGTGCTATTTGTTTATTATGATATGGGCTCCTCCTGTAGCCCGAGCTGGCCTGGAACACACTATGAAGACCTGGCTATCCTCCACCTTGCTGCAGTCATCTAGACTTAGACTCCCAAGTGCTAGATTATAGCCATATGGCACCGTGCCTGGCTCTATAACCCTAGAAGTACTCTTGAAATACATATATATATATTTATAATGTATATGTAAATAAACATAGAAATGATGTAAAGAATAGCAAAAATCAAATAAAAGTATGTGTATGGTGGTTCATGCCTATAACTAACCGCCATGAGGCTGAGTGAAACTTTGAGGCCTGCAGGAACTACAGAGTGAGACCCTGTCTCAAAGGACAAACAAAAACAGCCACTGAGATGGCTCTGCAGGTAAAGATGTTACCAGCAATGTCTGACAATGTGAGTTTGATCCTCATGAATAGAAAAGAATCAGTTCCCCAAAACTAACTGCCCTTTGACCTCTACATATATGCAGTAGTACCAGTGTATGTACAAACTTCCTTCTCATTCTCTCTCTCTCTCTCTCTCTCTCTCTCTCTCTCTCTCTCACACACACACACACACACACACACAGAGAGAGAGAGAGAGAGAGAGAGAGAAATAATTAAAATCTTTTAATACTATAAAGTAGAATAGCCTGTTCATACTTAAGTATATAATATTTTACCACAATAGATCTGCATATAAAACCACAATCTATTAATTTCTCTAGGAACCAGGAAGGGGGCTTAAATTTTTTTTTTGAGTATCCTATAAAACCTGTCACTTTTGTGAAACCCACCATTCAAGTCAAAGATAATGAGATCAGTAATATTTCTAGACAGTCAGTTAATAGAGAAAGCAAACTAAGCAATTTTGAAGTCAGAATAAAGATAATATTGGTAGGACAAGGTGAGCTATAGTACAAAGCTACATATATAGTAATATTTTTAATATATATTGATAAATTAGTTGACATTTTGATGTCCTACATTCTTGACTAAATATTGTTTAGGCTGTCATCATAAGCACAATTTCAAACCACAGGCTAAGGAAATAGCCCTAGCTACTGCAATTCATTACTGCTATTAACCCCAGTGGGTGTTCATATGGGTGTACGTGTGTCATGGGGAACATGTGCAGGTCACAGGACTATGTTCACTCGTTGCTTCTCTCCTTCCACCATGTAGGGCACAGGGATTGAAATCAGGTTTGCAGGCACAGTAGCAAGCACATTTACCTGGGGTCACGGTTTGAATGAAAACAGCCTCATAGGCCCACAGGGAACAGCACAGCTAGGAGGTGTGGCCTTGCTGGAGTAGGTGTGGCTTAGTTGGAGAAAGTGTGTCACTGGCTTTGAGGTCTCAGATGTGTGGTACTCTTTTCCTGCTCTCTGCCCATCCAGATACAGAACTCTCAGCTATATTCACCAAGACGATAATGGACAGAACCTCTGAACTGTAAACCAGCTACAATTAAAAGTTTTACTTTATTACAGTTGCCAAGGTCACAGTATCTCTTCACAGCAATAGAAACCATAATGATAACACTGAGCCATCTTTTTGGAGGATAATGATCTTAAAACACTAGATTCATTTTTAAAAAGAATAGTCAAGTCACTTCAGTTTAAGTATAAAATTAATATTTAAATTATATTCAGCTGGGCATGGTGGCGCATGCCTTTAATCCCAGCACTCGGGAGGCAGAGGCAGGCGGATTTCTGAATCCGAGGCCAGGCTGGTCTACAAAGTGAGTTCCAGGACAGCCAGGGCTATACAGAGAAACCCTGTCTCGAAAAAAATATATATATATATATTCAAATGTTTGGAAAATCACCACATGTTCAGGGTTCATTAATAATCTACCAATAAATAAAAGTGATTCTACACTATAGACAGGCTCAACATGGGGTTCAACATGGGGCAATCTGAAAACACACTATGTCGATTGAATCTAATAATTCACCTACAGCAATTAAAATAGATTATAGTCAATTTTTCTCACTCATGTGTTATGATCTAGGTATGCTGAATAAGCATTTAAATGGGCTCCTAAAACTCTCTCGTCATACTTTCAACTAATCAATACATAACGTTATCTGATATGTGTCTGTGTTTAAGGACACCTTGTTTAATTTATATTGCTGATTCATTAACATTGGGTTCATAGTCAATGGCAATTTAGCTTGTACCTAAATATAGCTTGGCTGACACATACATTGTCTTTATAATACATACCAGAGACTTGTGCTGGAGAACACCTGACAGCACCATAGCCCTCCCCACATTATGTTAGGGAGTCATTTTAAATAGCAAAATCATCAACAAAAGACATTTAAGAACCCTGATTACAATCCAAGTTCTGAAACAGGAAATAAAAAGATAGTGCTGTCTTGTTCAGAATCACATTCTGGCTGCTCTTCGTAAACACACAGTCATACATAGCCATGAAAGTACAATGAGTATGAATCTTGGGGTTATAAAGAGTTTAAGTAAATAGGTGAGTTCACAAATACAGAACTTAAAATTACACGATGAAGTAAATTATACTAAACAAATTCCATACAAGACCAGCATGTTGGAAGAAGGCTCAATCTACAAGTAGATGACAGAGGGAAGGTGTGACTCAGAGTGAGAGCGGGCACATGAAGGGCAGGGCCTGGGGGAGAAAGGGGGCAAAGAGGCCACAGGCTTGTGCTCCAACTATGACTATCTGAGGGAGGCCTGGTGACGCTATCCTACCCAGATCCTCCCAAACCATCCACACAACTGTGAGAAGCAGCAAGGTAGTACTCAATATACTAACTTTTAGGAGAAATTATTACATGACAACTGAAACTACTTGTTAATAAACATGCTGACCAGATAAGATAGGGTGCTGTAACTCCACACTCAGAAAGCTGAGGCAGGCCCAGCATGGAGGAGAAGGAATAGGAGAAAGAAGAGGAAGAGGAAGAGGAAGAGAAAGAGGAGGAAGAGGAGGAGAGGGAGGGAAGACAGGACGGTGAGTGAAGCAAGAGGAGGGAGAAAGGAGGGGGAGGAGGGGGAGGAGGGGGAGGGGGGAGGGAGGGGAGTGCTTGAGAGACTGAACAGAGGAGGAAGGAGAGGGAGAAGGTGAATGACTGCAGTGAGAAGGGATGACAGAGGGAAAGAAAAGGAGCTGAACTCATATCCATTAAATACCGTCCATACTTACCTTGGTGTTGGCCATGTCTACGATATACTGGTCTCCCTTTATACACTCCATGACTTCAAAACCATCTCTGTCAATAACCTTGGCCTGTGAGCTTCCAGAAACAACAAGAATCATGTCTCCTGTGTTACTGTACTGTAACGACTTGATCTGATGGCTATACAAAAGAAAAAAACAAAATAGTCTAATGAAACAGAGGGTTGTTTTTGTTGTTGTTGTTTGTTTGTTTGTTTGTTTTGGTTTTTCGAGACAGGGTTTCTCTGTATAGCCCTGGCTGTCCTGAAACTCACTCTGTAGACCAGGCTGGCCTTGAACTCAGAAATTCACCTGCCTCTGCCTCCCAAGTGCTGGGATTAAAGGCATGTGCCACCACGCCTGGCCGTTTTTTGGGGGGAGGGGGTGTTTTTTTAATGCTTTTGCTATATTTAGCATAGTCAGAAAAAAATGTTATACAAGTATAAAATTAATAATTCCATAAATCACAAAATCATCCTCCCAGGCCCCACAGTAATTTACCAAAGCCTCCTAAAACTTACATTTTCAATCCAACCAACTCTTGAATATCCTGGCTCTTTTCCAATAAACTTATCTGCATAATTTTTAAATCTGTATCTTATTTATTAACTACAACATTTAAAAAAAGAAAAAGAAAAAAAAATAAGGGTACCTTGCTTGCTGCCAAGCCTGGGGACCTGAGTTCACCCTAGGACTCACACTGATAAAAGACAGAACAAACTAGTAGCAATTTGTCCTCTGACCTCTGTCCATGTCATGGAATGTGTAGGCATGCACACACGCACATGCACACATGCACACACGCACATGCACACATGCACACACACACACACACACACACACACACACACACACACACGTAAATGTAATAAAAAAAATCTTTAAAAAAGAGCAACCTTGATGTCCTGAGAAGAGGTGACAACCACAGGAAGGCTAGAGACTGACAAATGACACAAACAAGAGCCCACAAGGTCAGCTGACCCTGCCCACTACTGAGTACAAGCGACCCCATCACCTCACTTTTGCTTACTGTTGTGATTCCTGTTTTCTTCGTACTGGGTGTTAGCAGTGCTTTTACTTTTTGTAGTGTTTGCATTTTGTATCTAGTTATTTAAACTCTGTGCACGTGTGCAGAGGAGGAGCATAGGAAGGTGGGAAACAACTTTGAGAAGCCGACTCCATCCTTCGATGATAGGTTCTAGGATTCACAGCCAGGTTGTCAGGGTGTCTGAGCATTTACCACAGAGCATTCTTGGGCACCCTTATTATACTTTTAAACCTATATGCCTTTATTTGGTTTTCCCTCTCATTAATTCACTGTTTCTGGATGCAGGAGGCTGGCCTAGAACTCGCTCTGTAGAGCAGGCTGGCTTCCAGCTCTTAGAGCTCTGCCTGCCTCTGCCTCCCAACTGCTGGAACTAAAGGCATGAGAAAATTTGTTTTTTTTTCCTCAGTTTCTTTCTGTTCTTTCCTTTTTCTTTGTCTCTTCCTTTCTTCCCCCTGCCCACTGAGGGCCACCAGTAATGGAGAAATTGGTATCAGAACCATAGCCACCTCTCTCGATCCAGTGATGCAAAGCCCTGCCCTTTCAGAGGTCTGGACCTCAACCCTCGAGCCTCCTCTTTGTTATACGTCAGCCCGAAAGATAGAGGACACTGCTTCTGTGTACGTGCATATTCCTTACGGTTCTCTTTTTACCGATCAGTCTCCGAGCTTCTAATATGGTCAGCAATCTTATTATAATATTTCTGGTCAAATAACATCACATTTCTACACCCTAGTAAGACTCTGACAGATCAAATTTTAGGCAATCAATCAGGAACTGAGAAAATGAGAGTCTATTTAGACCAATTGTAGTTTTATACATAAAACACATCAAATCTTTGATAATTAGATGGTTGAGACTGCTCAACAGAGGTCTTTTAGGAAGGCTGTGAGAAGTTGCTAGCGTGTAAGACAGATCCCTGTTACTAGAACTCCCATTGGGAAGAGTTAGCTTTCCTCAACCAAGCCCAAGAGATCTGGTCCTATGCATTATCACTGTTTTCTGGTGATTGATTTTTGTTTGCAAAGGGAAGTTAAAAATCTTAAAAATAGCAAACTTTAAGGGGAGGGAGGAGAAGCAGGCAGTGGTCCCATCTCTACCCAACGCTGTTTGCAATCGGAGGGAGACCCACATTTTCAGCAACCCACATGGGGACTGCTTTGCTTTCTGGCAGGAAGGAAAACGTCACCATTTTCGTGTGCTCTCTGTAGTCCACTTGGCCAGTGCTCAAATGAAAATGTTCAGCTCCAACCTCATCATTCCTGTCCCACTTTGCTCTTAATTCTGCTAGCCACAGAGTTAAAAGGACGGGATTAGGAGTCATTAGACACAGTACAGAGGAGAATGAAAGGGCTTGTTTAAGGGGTAGTACATCTGCTCCTCAAATTCCTGCCTATACTACTAAGATTCCGATCAAAGAGGGGACAGAGAAAGCCAATCTGACAGTAAACTGGAGTCATGAGGAAGTGAGTGTTCTCAGGGAGGCACTCTGACACCAGAGGATGGCTTAGTAGCATTGCACAACTCCTTCTGTGAAGTTATTCACGGGGCAAAGCAGGAGAATACGAGAGTGAGGGGTGGGGAGGTGAAGGTTGAGGATCCTTTAAGTACCTTTTGCTTGGCTAGCAAAACAAGCTGGGACATGCAAGACAGATAAACACAGCTGTCCGGGCTGTCACTTGGGGCTCATGAGCCAAGGTGTCCGGCTGTAGTGAAAAGTGCACCGGAATGTGAGTCAGAAGTCTAGAGATCCAAACCCTCACTCTGCTAACTGGCTGTATGAAGATGAGCAAGCCCTTCTGCTTCCCGTCATCTTATATTATAGAAAACCCAAGCACAAGAACAGTAGCAGGACTAGACAAAGATGTTCCTGGGCCACAGCATGCCATGCACATGCTACCTGGGTAATTCTGCTGAGTACCGGCTTCCTCCGTCGAATAAGGAGAATAATACTTAACTTACAGGATTGGGATAAGGGTTGTAAAAACAGTATTACACAGTGGGGCTGAAGAGGTGCCTCAGTGCTTAAAAGCACCTGGGTTCACTTCTCAGCATCTGCATGGCTTCTTACAACCATCTGTAATGCCAATTCTAGGGGATCCAATGCCCTCTTCTGGCCTCTGCAAGCATTGTGTGCATGTGGTGCACATGCAGACAAAACACCCAACTATAATAAAAATCAAACCAACAATGTCAACTAACCCAGACACCTGGGAGCTCCCAGAGACTAAGCCACCAACCAAAGAGCATACATGGGCTGGTCTGAAGCCCCCCGGCACATATGTAGCTGATGAATGCCTTGTCTGGCCTCAGTGGGAGAAAGATGCGCCTAATCCTCTTGAGACTTGATGCCCCAGGGAAGCGCCCTCTCAGAGGTGAAGGAGGGGCGTGAGTAACTCTGGGAGGGGGCACTGGGGGCAGCAACATTTAGAATGTAAACAAATAAAATAATAAATAAATAAATAAATGTTGAGAGTAAAACTTAACTTATAGATTAAAATAATATTATACATCAGAATGGGACAAATGGCCAGAGGTTAAGAGCACTTGTTTACTCTTAAGAAGGCTTGGTTCCCAGCAACTGCATGCCAGGTCACAACTATCTGTAAGTACAGTTCCAGGGAATCTGACACTCTCATTGGCCTCAAAAACACACTTGATTCACATACACACATGCAAGCAAATACCTATATACTAATGTAACATTTATTCAAAATTAAATAATAATGTGCATAAAAATAACCACTAGAGACCTTGAAACAAGTAGTTACTAGTATTACTTCTTAATTTCCAAAGAATAAGATCACACTTATTATGTTTATAGTTATCATTTGATCATCCCTTGATTCCCAGGAAGGACTAACTCAAGGGACTCTGCAGTGAGCAAAATCTACAGGTGCTCAGGTCTCTCAGGCAAGCTTGTCAAAGAATTTGTCTAAATCTGCATTTGATTAACTCTGTGGTTATGGAACCTGTAAGCAGAGGGCTATTGACCCAACATGTATAATGCAGTGCCGGGAACAGGCCAAGGAAGTGAAAGGGGTGTGGTGTGACCACAGGATTCTACAGGATGGTGTCGGGAAAACACCAGTTACTCCAAGCTGGATTACCTTCAGCTGCTTCAAGGAATTCTAAAGAACTGATTCACAGCACAAAAAAAGAAAGGGTTTTAATGGCAGGCGGAGGTACAACTGCCATATTCAACTGTTGTTAGCTAAAAGAGATCTTACTCCATCTTCATTCAACTTCTAACTGGCAAAAAAGGACCAGTCACTATACTAGAATCAGGAGCTGGAATAATGACTCAATAGAGTTAAGACAGTGAAACGAAATGAAACATACACCCCGCTATATTTCACTTTTGAAAAATGCTTTAGAGGCTGAGGAGATGATGGTTCCGCAGTTAAGAATGCATGCTCCTCTCTGTAGACATGGAAAGCAGCTCACAACTGCCTGCAGCTCAGCTCCAGGATGTCTGACACCCTCTTCTGGCCTCCATGGGCTCCTACACTCACACCAGTACAACCTGGTAACTGTATTTCCAATATTCGCTAGCTATCTGCAGTGACTGTCACAGAGGGTAGGGAACATAAAGAATACTTTCCATAGCACAAGAGGCTCTACTGCTCTGTTGTCTAAATACCAAGAACAGATCACTAGATCACTCACCCTGTGGACGTGCTCAGAAGAGGAGATGCAAAACAGAAGTAAAGACAGAATATATAACCCAGCGATACTGGGCTAGAATGAGAGGCACTGTGTGACTCATACAAGTTTTATATACAGTCAGACAGATATGAAAGTTGCCGTCAGTAGTCTGCCTAAAGCCACTGATATTCCAGGACAACAAACATATTGAGAATCTGTATCTTGGTATTATCCTCACTTAATAAACTTCACTTCAGAATTTTAATGTCACTTTTCCATAAATAAAATTTCTAAAATTAGGTTTATTAAAAACTTTTAAGAGCTGGACAATGGTGGCACACGTCTTTAATCCCAGCACTTGGGAGGCAGAGGCAGGCAGATTTCTGAGTTTGAGGCCAGCCTGGTCTACAAAGTGAGTTCCAGGACAGCCAGGGCTATACAGAGAAACCCTGTCTTGGAAAAAAAGAAAAACAAAAAACCAACAATTTTTAAAAATCAATAAGACCTTGTCATTTAAGCACAGACAGACAGACAGACAGACAATAAGCTTTTAAATACATATAAAGTCATGTCAAAATAGTACTGAAGGCTTCTAGTGGACAAATCTGGACAATTTAAAGACCAAAAAGAATGGCAGCAACTAACAACAAATAAGAACTGAAAGTACAGAAGTCAAAGAAAAAGAAAACTGGATGTGCAGAGACTGTAGTTACTTTTCTATGCTGTGATAAAACACTGTGATCAAGGCAACTTAATAAAACAACAACAACAAAAAAAAAAAAACCTGCTGCTTAACTGGCCTGGTGGGTCAGGGTCCATGACAGCAGTAAGAGCTTCGGCTCTTTACAAACACAGAAATGTTATGTGGACACGTTTCTGTTTTGATCCCAGGGGTGGCATATGGGGCAGCTTTAGATTGTCCACAACAGCTCCGTATGATTTGTCTCGTGCTTTGGCAGGGGTGTGATTCTGCCAGGTGAAGAGCGTTTATGTTTGTGATTCCAGGTACCCTTGAGAGGATATACAAAGGCCAAAGCCCCAGGTGGCGCCTACTCTCCCGGTTCCTGCTGTTGGTCAAGTTGTCATGAGCAAACAGAGAGGAAGAAATGGGACATCCTGATGATGAAGAATGGACTTGCCCCAAGAACTCAATCGCATTAGTCAGAAAGCAGTCTAATGAGATCTACACCCTGCTTTCCCTCTAACATTTCTCTCCAGCCTAGAGTTGGGGTTGGAAGGGATGGGGGGGGGGGGATGGTAGATATAAGAACCCAATAAAGTAGACTAAAAGTACACCAACAACCACTAATATATAAGCCTCAATGAGATCAATAATCTATGTAACAAACATCAATGGGTAATAAGTTCATCAAGAAAAAGAACTATTAGGTATTACATAGTACCAAGGTATTTCTCCACAAAGGTCCTGTTAAGTGAAGTACATATAAAAAGAAAAATTCACTTTACAATGAAGTGATTCCTTCATTAGTATCAGCAATACCAATTTAATGTAGGAATCTATCAGTACATGGCAATCAGTGTACAGTATGAAGCACAATCAAGTCTCTGCTCTGACTATACTGGGGAGGAGACAAAGGAGAAAAAAGATATCACAAGGAGCAGCATGCGCGATGCCCATATGTAGTCAGAAACAGAAAAGGCTGCTATCAGAAGCACCTTGTCAAGCCTTTGTAGTGCAATGCTAACTGACCAAACAGGAAAACAGCATGGACCATTACTTGGATAAGACTGAGTGTGTACCATAAACAAAAATACATTATAAGCCAATTGTGGTAGCATGTGCCTTCAATCTCAGCACTCGGGAAGTAAAGGCAGGGGCATTTCTGTGAGTTTAAGACCAACCTGATCTACGCTGTGAGTTCCAAGACAGTTTGAGACATGGAAAGACCCTGTCTCAAAAAAACAACCGAAACACCACACTGTCCAGTCTTATTTACTGGAATATTTTAAAGTAAAGCAAGGAAGGACGGAGTTCTAAATAGATGTATTTAAAAAAAACACCAAACAACTGGTAGAAAATGCCGTTAAAACAGAGGTCAAGGGCCAGGAGAGGCTCAGTGGGGAAAGTTGCCTGTGGCCAAACCTGAAGCTCTGTGCTAGATCCCCAGGGCCCCTGTGATGAAAGGAAACAGCTCCTACAAGCTCTCCTCATTCTTCACATGTGTACACTGGCACATGCACCTACATAACATATGTGTATACATATACATGGAAATAATATATGATATACAGTTTGTATAATGCATAAAAGATTATTTTATATGTGTGTCACATATATGTGTGACATACGTGTCAATGAAGCTAAGGAAAAGAAATGTATGGTTTATTTTCATTTAATAGTGATATACTTTATATAAGTTAAATATTATTCATTATAGACTGAGTTCAAATAACAACAGCATTACCTTCAAATTTAAAAGCCAAAAGCTAACCATGGAGCTGTTAAGTAAATACATACCATTCACAAGGTTGAAGAGATCGAAATGCCTTGAAAGAAGCATCCATTCCAGCAAAATCCCAAAATTTAACATCGTAGTCGTATCCTCCAGTGACCAAGCGGGCACCTGAGGGGTCCAGACCCAGAGCAGAAACCTGTTCAAAACAAACAAATGCAAGCTCACAGAGGAAAGAGTTACTATGACAACCCCACTGCTAGCCTCCAGCCCCACTGTCAGAAAGGCACAGAGGATGTTGCTACTTCTGAATGGTGGTGATGAATACCATCCTGCGGATTACTTCACTTTATTGTACTATTTATCTTGAAATAAAGAAGAGATATTGTTATCTATGTGTGTGTGCGCGAGTGTGTGTGCATGTGTGTGTGTGTGTGTGTGTGTGTGTGTGTGTGTGTGTGTGTGTTGGAGGAAAGCAGATTCCTGGAATTTACTGGCCAACCACACCAGCCAAATCAATGGGCTCCAGGTTTAGTAAGGGAAGATAAAGAGCACCTTTACTGTCTGTCCCAGGCTTCTATGTGCACACACACATATGTGCACCTGCACACATGAACCAGTACACACACACACACACACACACACACACACACACACACACACATGAAACATGAAAATTTTATATAAGTCAGTTGGGTATGGTGGCACATGCCTTTAATCCCAGTACTCGGGAGGCAGAGGCAGGTGGATCTCTGAGTTTCTGGATAGTCAGAGTTACATAGTGAGATGCTGTCTTTAAAAACAAGAAGAAATAAAGAAGAAAGGAAGGGAGAGAGGGAGGGAGGGAGGGAGGGAGGGAGGAGGATAGGGAAGGAGGAGGATAGGGAAGGAGGGAGGGATGGAGGGAGGGAGGGAGGGAGGGACAGAGGGAGGAGGATAGGGAAGGAGGGAGGGACGGAGGGAGGGAGGAAGGCAGGCCGGCCTTATACATAATTCAAACAATAAAACAGTGCAATAGATATGAGATAAATCTTCCTCTATCACAAAAGAACAACAAAGGAAATCTTTAAGTTTAGTGCTACTAAAGGCAAAAAGATAACACACTCCAAGGCAAAATGACAAGATGATAGGGTTTGCCATTGAGATTTTTCAAGGTAAGCGTGGTGGTTTTGTTCTAAAGGAGGTATTTAGGGGATTGGGGACAGTTTTGCTGGGTACTTAGTGTTTTGTTTTGAGCAATGTCTCAATGGGTAGACTTATTGGAACTCAACCTGAGATGTTCCTCTGCCCCTGTCTCCACTGTGCCAGGGTTATAAGCATGCATTCTCAGCTTGGCTTCAAAAGGATGCTTTCAGGGAAAGCAGTCAGACAGCAGGGTCGCTGCCGATGCTTATAAACTTCATTAAAATATTAAAGTACTATTCCAAATAACCAAAGGATATGAAAGTCTGTAAGACAGAACACAGAATTCAGTGCAGACAAAATTATCTGCCCCAGTTGGAGAATGTGTCTTTCCACAAGTTAAATTTAATCCTCAAACCCTGGGTTTCCAAGAGTTTAAAAAAAAAGACAGAAAGTTTAACTAATTTTTCAGTGTATTTTAATCACAGATATGTCAGTATAATTCAACAGATACTTACTATAAACATATTATTGAAGAAATAATTATATTTTTAATTTAATTGTCATAAAATGCAGAGAACAGGTATCAAACTATTCGGAATGATGGTCTAGCATATTCTGACCAGGACACAAAGTAATTTAGGCTTTCTGTTTTGGCTCTCTCCCCAAGGCCAACCTTTCCCCACCCCCTTCCTCCCTCTAAACCTCCCATACCTTGCTTCCTACCCCCCTTCAGACTCATGGTCCCTTTCTTCACTAATTGCTATTGCATTCATAGATGTTTCTTTCAACCCAGCCTGAGAACAGGCTCTAGCATCTTCAACTTCAGCTCTCTCCCTCGCTTTAAAGGACGTTCGTCATTTTCTCAGTCTTGAGCTTCACATGTGAATCTAGAATTAGGCAATTTATTTGACCTGGCATCAAACTAACTGTATAAATGCTTGAATATTTGACAGTTTTTCTTACGATTATGGCTAAGTATTTTAAATACTGTTTTAATTTAAATTGGTTATAAAATCATGCCCCAAGGAAAATTTAATAAAGAATTTTTTAACTCAAAATAAATCATTGATTTTATATTTTCCTTCAAACTTTAAAAGGAACCACTACAAAATTTCTACTTTTAAATAGTTCAGTCTTTTTGTTAGATGGCCAAAACATCAATTTTAACTATCACTATGAGCAGTTCATTGAAGAAATATACAAAAATAGATATGCTTATAGAGAAATGTATGAATTTGATATACTTATGGACAGTGGAAAAGAAGAAAATCTAAAAGCAATAGCCTAACCTTCCACTCTTAAAAACTGACAAAAGAAAAGCAAGGAAATCCAACGGAAGCATAAAAGGGAAGCCGAAAGGTCAAGAGTGGAAAGTGAAACACAAGAAGTTTGCACACACAGAAAAGGTCACAGAGCACAACAGCTGGTCTTGTGAATTTTCAAAGAAAATAAGAAACCTTTATTAGACTAAATAAGCAAAAAAGAAAGCATTCCTAATATTGGGATTGAAAGAAAGAACCTACTATCTGGGGCTGGAGGGGTGGGTCCGCAGTTGCAGCACTGGCTGTTAGCCACACCTAGCACTAGAGCATCAGAAGGATGTGGGCTGCTGTGTGGTGAAGACGGTTGAACCCAGGGCCACTGAAGAATCTCCCCAGCAATGTTTAAAGCAATGTTAATAAGAAAATAACAACAGCTCTCAAATATTTGGGAGAATGCCCCTACTTCTAAAAATCTGTCAAGACCATTTAGACTCAAAATCTATTGAAAACCACAAAGTATATTTTAATGTAACATTTATGTACATTGATACTAAACACTAGAAATGAAATTTTTCATTTTATTTAAAATGACATTAAACTGATTATATTCAACAGAGATGTGTATAAAACCAATCTTTACAAGGGTAAAGTGTCTGTGGCATGAATACACTATTTTAAGATTCCTATCTATCAATTTCCACATTTCTGCATCTACCTCCATTGAATGTTGGCTTTCTTAACAGCAATAAAGTTGAAGGCAATGGGAAGTTTCCCAAAACTATTAAAAACAGAACTGCATGCGAGTGTCACTTTATAATGTTCCTGTATCCCAAGGAAAGAGGTTTTTGAAGTCAACAATAACAATGACAGTAAGTGGGCCCCAGGAAAATGAAAGGTGCTGCTATTTTGATTGACCATGAAAATCATCTTTCTGGTTTTTCATGATGTCTGTAGCTTTCATTCCATCAGTTGACCTTAGAATGGTCTCAGGCTGTGTGTGTGTGTGTGTGTGTGTGTGTGTGTGTGTGTGTGTGTGTGTGCATGTGTTTATTATACCTTATCAGATGACTGATCCAGGAAAGCTCTGTTAATAAAAAAAGAACAAAAACATTTTAAACTTACTGTCTTAGTGCCATGCTTCAGGGTTATCTCGTGCGAGTCAGGAATCCTCTGGACGGGGTTCTGAAACAAGAAGGTCCCATTACATCAATGAGTAAGATGATATATGTGATGACCCACACAGACACTATATATAGGGAAGACACTTCTCTGTGTGTCCGTGGGCTCAAGGGCTATCCAAGATAAGCATTCTGCCATTCACTGAGCTACGTCCTAGTCCCTCAGTCTCTTCCCTTCCCTGTCTCTGCACCCCAAATGTTGGAACCACAGGCATGAGCCACTGCTCCTGGCTCCAAGAAATTCTTTAGGTTAAATGAAATTATTTCTTGTTGTTATTATGTTCAACAATGAACGAGTACCTACTGATAATGTCTGAGAAATTAAAGATTAGTTTTTCCTTTAAGTTATAAATTACATTAAAAAAAAAAACAAAACCTGAAAGCTTCTATCCAGGCCATGAGACAGCTCAGTGTGTAAGATCACGTGACCAGCCTCACTCACTACCTGAGCTCTATCCCTGGGTCTACACAGGGTAGCAGAGAACTGACTTCCACAAGCTGACCCCTGACCTCCACACATATATCATGGCATAAATAGGCCCTACACACAAATAAAATGTAATTTTAAAAAGTGTACGTCTACAATAAAGGCTAGTGAGATGGTGCCATCAGTAGGGACACTGGATGGGTCTCCAGGACCACACACACATAAAGGAAAGAAAGCGGACTCCCAAATGTCAGCCAACCCCATCCTGGCCCCAGTGTCTGTGTACACATACTTTGGTGTGCTTAGGGACATTGTCTGACATTTGGGCATTCACTTCTATCAGAATTTTGTAGGAATAATTTTCAAAGTCTCTATAATAAAACTCAAAGAGAACACAGCAAGGCAGAAGAGATGGCTCAGCAGTTTAGAGCCCTGACTGCTTTTTCAGAGGTCCTGAGTTCAATTCCCAGCAACCACATGGTAGCTCACAGCCATCTGTAATGGGATCCAATGCCATCTTCTGGTGTGTCTGAAGATAACTACAGTGTACTCACATACATAAAATAAATTAATAATTCTTTAAAAAAAAAAAAAAGCAGACATTAAAAAACGAGACTGCTCTTCCGAAGGTCCTGAGTTCAAATCCCAGCAACCACATGGTGGCTCATGAGATCTGTAATGAGATCTGATGCCCTCTTCTGTAATGAGATCTGATGCCCTCTTCTGGTGCATCTGACGACAGCTAGAGTGTACTTAGATATAATAATAAATAAATCTTTGGGCTGGAGCAAACAGGCCCAAAGCAAGCAGGCCTGGAATGAGCTGAGGTCCTGAGTTCAATTCCCAGCAACCACATGATGGCTCACAACTATCTATACAGCTACAGTGTAGTCATATATATAAAACAAAGAAATAAATCTTTAAAAAAAAATTCTAACTGACAATTAAGATCACCATAACAATCATGTTTGCTGACAAATTTAAAACAATTTTTTCATAAAATACTACTCTCAGATAAATAATAAAATAGAAAAATAATTTGTATCAAAGTCTGGCTGTATCTTACTAAAACATGGTCATTTCTTTCTGTTCTCTCTAGACACATGCATCCATTTAATACATACACAGTACAAATAGAAACCTCCATGTGGAATGTTAAGTCAGTCCTTATTTTAATAAGCATTTATTCAGGGAGGTTATACTACACAGGAGGTTATACTACACAGGAGGTTATACTACACAGGAGGTTATACTACACAGGAGGTTATACTACACAGGAGGTTATACTACACAGGGAGGTTATACTACACTAACCTCCCCTCTCAAGAAAGCATGTGCTCCAAGAGGCTGAGACCATGACCATAATTTAATAAATAAATGACTGTAGTGTGGAGGGGATTAAGTGAGAGATAGAAGAGAGAGATGCATACATCAGATGTAAGAGTACACAATAAACATGGCATTATGAGTTTTCATTATTGAATCAAATCCTCTTATTTAAGAACACGGTATTACACTAACATCCTATGTCCATTACAAAGCCATCCATTAGAAACTATTCATGGTGGTTATGCCTGGGATTCTAGCAACTGAGAGACTTGGATAAAAGGATCTCAAATTCAAGGCTAGCCTGGGCTACATGGTGTGTTAAAATCTAACCTGCAGGGCTGGAAAGATGGCTCCTAGAAGTATTTCTCAACACTTCAGGATATGGGTTCAGAAATAGCACATCTAAGCTATCCCATGGCAATCTCTCATTACTTCAGACACTAACATCATGGGACAGTGTAATGTTACCTAGCCCCTCCTGACCACTCTCTAACCAAGCTGCAAAATAGTGTCTTAAAGAGTATATATGTATCTCTCATTTCTGGCTCCTCAGGCCGCAAAACAGAAAACACATGGCAAACACAGAATAGTTGTGGGAATGAATAAATAATTTTTCATTTACAGTGAAACTTTGGGATTGCTGGCTATGACCATAAAGAGAAGCAGATGCTATTCCACGAGGTCAATCCAATCAGAGGCAGAGGATAACAATTCCCCAAAATGAAAATCCTGTAAGAAAATGATTCTATCACAACTAAATACAGATCAAGCACCATGATAACAGAGAAGTACAGGCAGAAGGTTTGGGCTATTTCCTCTGAGAGGTTGCTACGGTCTATTACTGCAACAGATTAAAGAAGGCAGTTAGGAACCAGAGGGGAGCTGAATACCAATAAACAAACAGCTGGGAATTTTCAGTTTATTCTAAAACAAAGATACTACTTTAAGATTTAATATTTTCTGAGAAGTATTACACATAACCTATTTCAGAAGTGAAAACATTCCAAAAAAAAAACTTAAAAACAACTAAAAGGCCCAACAAATGGATTTGAGGCTTTCTCCCAATTGAATTATATAGGATATTCCTGTATCTGGCAATGAATTTAAGCAAGAAAGTATGTATAAGTGCTAAGAACTAGGAGAGCATTTGAAATCTCTCACTTAGAAAGGAATTTATCAGGATGGGGGTGGGTATAGGGGACTTTCAGGATAGCATTTGAAATGTAAATGAAGAAAATATCTAATAAAAATTGGGAAAAAAAGGAATTTATTGTAATCTACAGCTCATTTCATAACTAATTACTTAAAAGAAAAAAACTACGATAGTCTGCCTCTCGTTTCATAACTAATTACTTTTTAGTCACTCAGCAAGTAGAAATACCATTGCAAAAAAAAAGAGCTGTATGAGAATTATTTCATTTAATTCAATGCAGAATGTGCCTAAATATAGACAATTTCTAACACTTCAGCAAAAATCTTAGGCCACAGAACTTTATATTTACATTAGGAGTGAATTAAAAGTATTGTTTACATTTAAAACCAACATTTTACTGGAAATCAAGTGGGGTATAACTCAAACAAAGCCCAGTTAATTGGCATAACTTAATCATCTAAAATAGTAGCATTCCATCTTTTTGGAGCATATCACTTGGTGACTGTACTTTTTCCAGAACTTTTTACTAATGACTTTGAAATATGACTTAGTGTGAAATTCACAATTACAATAAAATATTTTCAAGATTTTCCTGCCAAGGAACATCACAGATTAAATTACTTTAGTGCAGTAATTTATTATGAGAACTCATAACAAAAGCTACAGTGTTAATGGAAAAAAAGAAGATATTACTCCTTGTCTTGGATTGGGTTTAAATACCACCTAGAGCGTTATTTCCCAGGCTCTCAGTTCTCCCTCAGTAACACTTCTGGAAGAGCAGTCAGTGCTCTTAACCACTGAGCCATCTCGCCAGCCCACGAGCAATTTTTTATGAAGAACATCCTAGTGTTTTCAAAAGATTTGCAAATCATACTCATTCAGGTGGAAAGTCAAGAGTCAAGAAAGTTGTATGGTATAGCTGTATACTATAAGATATAATAAAAAGACCACTTGGAAACAAAAAATCAGAATTTAAAGTAAATTCTAAGATAACTCGGAGGAGTTGATAAAACTGACTTAATCATTCATTTGTTAGTCATACATTCACTTAACAAATACTAATCATACGTTATGCATTAAATACAAAAGTTAAAGTAAAAATCCAGAGAGAAAGCTTCTGCTCGAGACCCATAGCCAAATATTAGGCAGAGGGGTGGGGGATGACCAAATAGGAGCTCTCCATCAGGTCCCTAACCTTGGGTCCCTCCCCTTGGAGCTCGGGTAACCCTGCTGAAGAGAGGGAAGAAGAACAGTAGGAGCCATAGGGGTCGATCACAGATCACACGGCCATAGGGGTCGATCACAGATCACACGGCCATAGGGGTCGATCACAGATCACACGTGGAGAATGGGTTCCACCTACATCAACAAAGCAGGACCCATAGGGGCTCGCAGAGACTAAAGCAGCAATCGCAGAGCCTGCATGGGTCTACACTAGGTCCTCTGCATATATGTTATGCCTGTTAGCATAGCATTATTGTGGGGCTCCTGACATGGGAATGGGAGTGTCTCTGCCTCTTTTGTCTGTTCTTGGGACCCTTTTCCTCCTACTGGGTTGCCTTGCCCAGCCTTGATGTGAGGGTTTGTGTTCCACTGATATCCCTGAGAAGCCCTGCTCCTTTCTAAAGCAATACATAGGAAGAGTGATCTGGGGAAGAGGGGAGAGGGAGAGAGGAGGGGGGAGGAAGAGCTGGAAGGAATGAAGGGAGGGAAGACACAAGTCCAGATGTACTGGAAAAATAAATAAGTAAAAAATTAAATTAAAAAAAAAAAAGCTCTGCTCACTGGGGCCGATCAGTCCAATGACAAACAGACTAGGAAACAGGCAAATGTAAGTGCTGCAGATGCTGGCCCTCCCAGCATGCAGTCCTTACCTTCCCTCTGCCTGACAGAGCAGCAGGTGCTTAGAAAACAGGGACCTGAGACCAGGGAAGAGTCTCCTAGAGGGGCTGTCTAGATCAGGCTGGCAAGCAGGCATACCTGCAGGACTACCTTGACATTAGTTGAAGTGGGCAGCACTGTTGCATGGCTGGACCTGGAGCTGTGTCACACAGGAAGAGGTGACTCATGCACAAATGGGCACGCACGCATTCACTCCTATATGTTGACTACGGAAGCAGATGCCAGCTTCCAGATCACTGTGACTTACCCACAGTGACAGACTGCTCACTGGACCTGTAAGCTACAATGAATCCTTTCTCCCCTAAGCTTTTTGTCTACATATTTCGTCATGGAACAGAAAACAAACTGAGCAAGATAACTCTTCTATGTGTGTGTTCCTTTGCCCACTTAGTCCTAAGTTGCAGTGAGTTACACCCCCTTCCTAAACTCCCATATCACCCTTTTTCTATGCTCAGTTGTGCTGTCCTTAACTCAGTGTCGGTGTTCTCTGCCACAGACAAGTCCTACCACACAGTACTACTATATCAGTCAACAGGTACTTAATGTTACTAAGCACAAGCCTCTGAGTGCTCTTCAGTTATCATACCTGATTCTGAGACAAGACCAGGAAAAAAACAACAACTTGGTCGACCAATGAAGCAGATATGAAAGAAATAAGTTTTCAATCTCTCTGGATGCACTGTGGTCTACATACATCAAAACCTTCCCCATTAAATCCTGAACACTGTTGCATGATACCCATTAAATCCTGAACACTGTTCCATGACTCCTTTCTGATCCAGATCCGCTAATGCGATCATTAGAAATGAGGTGCCTTTCTAGTTAATGCAATGATTAGAAATGAGGCGCCAAACTAGTTCCCTAGTTTCCACACATGAAAGCACATAAGACACAGGAAAAATTGAAAATAATATCAATATTATAAATTAATGAAGGACTAGGGACTAGATAGCTCAATGATTAAGAGCATTCCTTGCTGCTGGAGAGGAGGTAGACTCAGTTCTCAGCACCCACATGGTGGCTTACAGCAATCTATAACTCCAGCTTTATGGGACTTGACGTTCTCTTCTGATCTCTTCAGGTCAAAAATACAGACTACTCTCACTCATTCGGTCAAGGGCTGAATGTAGAGCCTAGACTTCAGCCTGCTGGGACTATAATCTGGTACTATTCAGAGAGCTCTTAGAAAACACAAGATCTTCACACCCACTGGCTGGTAATGAACCACCCTCAGTACTGGTAACCCCTCTCTGTTTTGTGATGTAAGCAGACCCCATATGCAGACTGGAATTCCACCTCTACTGGTGGTAATGAAGCACACTATAGCCAGTATGACTAGAGGGTACTTTAAGCAGTCCAGTGGAGAGTCAAGACTCACCATCTTCTCATGGGAACAGAGCTGCGAACATCAGCATCAGCAGAGACCAGGTAGGGACGTGGAATTCCCATCTCACCAACGCAGTGAGATTGCCTTCCTACCACTCCCGGGGTTCAGCAAAGAACATGTTAATCCTCACCTGGCCACAATGCAGCATGTTCCCACCATCCATCTTCACTCCACCAAAGTAGGGTCAGATGAAACAAGTTAAATACAAGACTTATGTAAGGTACAGAGATCAAAACATTTTGAAAATCTCCATTATACATGCAAAAACCAGGAAGATCTCAGAAAGGAATTAAAAAAAAAAAAAAAGACAACCAACAACTGGAAATACTGAGGTAACAGAGATGTCAGAATTACCAGACAGATTTTAAGGCATCCATAATTATAATTATAAAAAAACAAAAAACAAAATAAACTCAGCAAAGAAATGATATGATTAGAGGCAGAGCTTGATTTGAGAAATACAGCAACAGAAATGGCAAGCTCAAGGTATAAGCTCGACAACAAAAGGAAAATGATCAGAAGAAAGGACCCATAAGCCAGCAGTAAAAAACAACTGAAATGTCATCCTAATAACATAGTCTGAAAGAGACTTGGAAATCTTGGAAACTACAATAAAGAGTAACCTTTGTGTAAGGTGAGTCTCTGGAAGACAGGAGGGAGAATTGAAAAGCTCTCTAAAGAAATAATGACTGCAGAAGCCCAATCTACAGAGCGGGCTCCAGGCCAGTCATGGCCACACAGTAAGACCCTATCTCAAAAAATAAGATAAAAATAATGACTGAAAACTTCCTGTGCAGAAAAACAAATTAAAGACTAGAGGAACTGAATAAACCTAGACAAAATAAAATCAAAGAAATCTGTGTCTTCACATATCATAGCTAAACTTTTCTTAAAAAGTAAAAACCTGGCCGGGCATGGTGGCACACGCCTTTAATCCCAGCACTAGGGAGGCAGAGGCAGGCAGATTTCTGAGTTCGAGGACAGCCTGGTCTACAAAGTGAGTTCCAGGACAGCCAGGGCTATACAGAGAAACCCTGTCTCCAAAAAACCAAATATAATAATAATAAATAAGTAAATAAAAACCTGGGGAGCAATCAAAGAAAGATCCTATCAGTGGAGCAATAACTACTGGAAAGACAGCAACTCGCTTACCTGGAAGAAGGAGATGAGGATACAGTACAATATTTTGGCATGCTAAGAGGATAAAAATGTAGAATCCTACACCAGTGAAATTAAAACGAACCACATCAATAAAGTGGGGGCAGGGCACAGCTATAAGTCCATGTACTTGGAAACCTAAAACAAGATCATGATCAAAGTCGCTATCATGACACAGTGAGTTCAAGGCCAAGCTGGACAACAGAGCAAAACTGTGTCTCAAAATGAAATAAAGAGCTGGGGATGTGGCTCAGTGGTCATACCTGCCCAGCACACAGCTGTGCGTCCAGCACCCAATGCCTGCCCAGCACACAGGTGTGCATCCAGCACCCAATTCTAGGAAGAAGGGATGAAAAAGAGGAGAAGAATGGACAGGAGGGGGAGGAAGTAGAGATGGGGAAGAAAAGAAAGATTGAGAAAAGGGAAGAGAAACATGCAGATGGAGGAAGACAAAAAGATGAGAAGGACAAGGAGGGCAAGGCTGTGGGAAGGAGCAGGGGATGGAGAAATAAAGACCTAGGGAAATGCGTCCCCAGCAGATTTACTCCAAAGAAAATGATTAAAAGTTTTATGGAAAGATAAGAAAAGGAAGAGAAGAGAAGAGAAGAGAAGAGAAGAGAAGAGAAGAGAAGAGAAGAGAAGAGAAGAGAAGAGGTGCTGGGATTCCAGGCATGCACCACCACATCAGGATAGAAAGCCGAAGGTCAGCAAAGCCCTCACACAGCTCCCTCTGAGCCTCTTAGCCCCATACAGTCAAACACACTCAACCATGGTGTTCTTCAACTAGCCACTCTAATGCAATCAGGTCCTCCTCTGACATGGTTTTGATGAAGTAGAGAACATCTTAAATACCATTGCCACATACACAGTGAAACTTTACATCAGCAAGAATTGCAATACACATACACATTATCCTGACAGATGTTTATCACAGTGTAGTGCTGGATATTTTCATGTTAAGACAATTTGCCTTTGAAACATGCCTTGTACTATCTACATGCACTAGTGCGTCCTCCCCAGAATATCTTCATCACTGAGAATAAAGGGGCTGGTGAAGTGGCTGAGTAACCGAGAGCTAGGCTAAGTAAGCACAAGGACCTGGACTTCAAGCTCACATTAAAAATAAACCCTGTGGGGCTGGTGAGATGGCTCAGTGATTAAGAGCACTGACTACTCTTCCGAAGGTCCTGAGTTCAAATCCCAGCAACCACATGGTGGCTCACAACCATCTGTAATGAAATCTCATGCCCTCTTCTGGTGCGTCTGAAGACAGCTACAGTGTACTTACATATAACAATAAATGAATCTTTAAAAAAAATAAAAATAGGGGCTGGTGAGATGGCTCAGTGATTTAGAGCACCCAACTGCTCTTCCGAAGGTGATGAGTTCAAATCCCAGCAACCACATGGTGGCTTATAACCACCTGTAATGAGATCTGATGCCCTCCTCTGGTGCGTCTGAAGTCAGCTACAGCATACTTATGAATAATAATAATAAACGAATCCTTAGACCAGAGAGAGCAAGTGGGACCGACCGGAGCGAGCGGGGCCAACAGGAGCGAGAGGGGCTGGCTGGAGCTAGCAGGGCTGGCCGGAGCAAGCGGACTTGCTGGAGCAAGCGGGCCAAATGGGGGCGGCTGAAGCGAGCAGGCCGGGCCGGAGTGAGCGGGGCAGACCAGAGCGAGCAAGGTTGACTGGAACGAGGGATAAATAAATAAATAAATAAATAAAAATAAAATAAAATAAACAGGGCTGGTGAGATGGCTCAGCAGGTAAGAGCACCTGATTGCTCTTCCGAAGGTGCTAAGTTCAAATACCAGCAACCACATGGTGGCTCACAACCATCCATAATGAGATCTGACTTCCTCTTCTGGAGTGTCTGAAGACAGCTACAGTGTACTTACATATAATAAATAAATAAAATCTTTAAAAAAAATAAAAAATAAAAATAAATAAAATAAACCCTGTGACCTAGCGTTGTGAAACAGAGATGAGAGGACTCCTGGGGACTGCTGCCTGTAAGCCTCGCTCTAGATTCAGAGAGAGAGACAGTCAAGGGAATAAGGTGGAGCATGACAGAGCAGAGGACACATACAGGTGCATATACCAGACACCACACACACACACATGCACTTAAAACAAATAGAAGAGGGGAAGGGAAAAAGAAAGGAAAAAAAGAGTCCCAACAATCATGGTATATTCAACAGAAGGTTACTAGATGACTGTTGAACAAAATAAGATTGCTCAGAGGCAGAAAGGACTTTAATGGATAAGAAAGGGCTTAAAATGACATTTGAAAGATAACTGTGGTAGAGCCATCCTGCCAGGGTGGGGTGATAAGGGCTCCTGAGTGTCTCTACGCAAAAGTGAGAAGAGACCAGATTTGGCATGATTTAATGAAGTACCTAGAGACAAAAGTGACCAGTAGCAAGAACGGCCATTCTTTCATTCAACAGTATTTCTGGAGGGCCTCCTTAATACCAGGTACCTTTATGGCCACTGGACATACAGTAGTCCCGAGATAATATTAATGCTTATTCTGGGTAGAAAAGAGACAACGGGACAGTCAAGAAGACCTTCAGAAGGCTGAAGCACTGTCGAGCAGTAAGCCACTGACATGAACTACAACGAAAGCAAAGATCAAGTGAGATAAAGGAGCGCCAAGAGCTTTGGGCACCATGCCAGGTTCAGGACAGACAAAAGCAAAGGCTCCACGTGGACCATTCAGATTGCTTAAAGAAAAGCAGAGAGGACAGCATAGCTAGAGAGACATGAACAAGTCAGGAAGATAAAGGGGATAAAGTCTAAAATCTCTGTAGAAGTCAAGTTAAGCAAGACCTCAGAGGCCAAGGCAAGGAACCTGGATTGCTTACAAATGATAGGCATGAACTAGAGGCTTGAGAGTAGGGACATAACAAGATTAGACTTACATTGTTTAAGTGTGAGTAGAGGAATAAGTATCATTTCACCTTACAAATAAAATCATGACATAAAGTGCCCATATGCCAGTAAAGCTTTTCCTAAATAAGAATCTATTCGCTAAAATGCTCTAGATGAAACTTCAACCTCCATGCTTTAAACTGTTCCAGCATTTATCTCAATCTACAAGTCACTTGTGACAGTTTATAGAAATTATTACTTATCAAAGGTCTCAGGCTAGGCGCGATGGTGGGAACCAGTAATCCTAGCACATGGGAGGGAAAGAGGAGATTCACAAACTCAAGGCCAGACCTGGCTTTTAAAAAAAATCACTTTCTCATACTCTCTAAATAGGAGACAATTGGTAATGAAAATGTCTCTCCTTCCCCCTAGTGCCCATTTCAGAGAATGAAGCCTTCACCCCAAGCACAATGGAAACACAGAGTTCTCTAGAAGAAAGCTTCTAGCATCCTCTGCTGACAGAACTTCGCAGGTGTAATGATTTTAAACAGCAACTATCCTTTGAAGTTAAAAGTCAGTAAGCTTCCTCATGGTGTTTTAAAAATAAAACAACTCTTCAAAGTCAACTTCGAGTTAAACCGACCAAAAGCGATAATGAAATCAACAGGTCTGGCAGACTGTCAGGAGGAGTGGGCATTACCGCCAAGCCTCGGAACCCAAGCTCAAGCCCACTGCAGTGGTGGCAGGGAGAACCGACTCCTCAAAGCTGTCCTCTGACTCCACGTGCTCTTGCTTGCACACATGCACACACTCACTATATTTATAAGTAAATTAGCTTTGTCTAAAACAGCACAGGATGGCAGTGACCCAGGGCAGTCCTGTCACATGCAGAGACCCTTACTCTGCTCCTATGAACTATTTCACTGTCATGGCGCCTCATAAAAACTTGACGAGAACCCCGCCACTTCCAACCCTCCATTCTTTCTTTCCCTACCCATGAGGAGGAGACTGACTGATACAGGTGGTTGGCAGTGACCAAGTCCAAGGGGATGAAAGGCTTCAGAGCAGAAGACAGAGAAACACAGTGGTGGCCCAAACTTGGACTGTCTTCTATGGCAGAACGTGCCAAGCACAGAGTCAGACAAAGTCCATGGAAAACAGGTGTTCACCACTCAAAAGGCACTGTTACATTTAGCCTTTAGTTACAGTCATAAAACTCAAACTGGCCATTTTCTGTAGTAATGTGAAACAGGATAGCGACAGAAACCTGAGGACAATGAAACCCGCAAAAATTCCAGTCTCCATTTTATTACTTGTTGTAACCTCCTTCGCCTTATAAAAATAAGACTATGTACAAACGGAAATTTTTAAAATATAATTTTTCAATTCTTTTCTCTGACATTTCCCATCTAAACTATTGTTGTTTATTCAATTTGAAGAAAAATATAAATAAATCCTCAAATCCTATTTGAATGAACAATTACCTCTAACCTCCACAGAAGCAAAGCCTAATAAAGAATGAGTAAAAAGCAAGTTTGTCATTAAAAGCAAATAATATATTAACATTTCTAATGCATTAGCTTGAGCAGTGACAGCAACCACAATGCTAGCTAACTACTGAAGGAAACGCACATAGTTAAGAGGGTTGCAGATGCCGTATGCTTGCCAGAATGCTTGCCCAGCATGGGCAGTGAGGATGTCAAATCCAAAGGAAACTCCAAAAGGCTATCCAAATATCCACAAATGGGTTCAACCTGGACTATCAGAGATTTCTGGCAGTCAGATAAAAGCCAGCATTCCTTAGGAACTTGTGAAACTGGCTCCCATCTACCAAATAAGTCATTTCCCTTATAGGGACATAACGTTACCTGTGGTGCCTATTAACACTGCAAAGCTCATGCTGGCCTCCAGATGCCTCTGGCTGTTCTCTCCCTCATATCTACAATAAAACCTTTTCCCTTAAAACATACCACAGAACAGTCAGGTCTTCAGTTTGCACAGAGGCCCTAGGTTAAATTTCACCCATTGAAAAGTAAGAGAAGCCAGCCACAGGGGTTCAAAGCTGTGATCATCAAATTAAAGGGGGGAGGGTGCTTTTCCATGTCCCAGGGCAGTGTGGGCTGACACAGGAAAAAAGGCAATGCACTGACACTTTACTAGTGCAGTCTGCAGTGTCCTAGTGCAGTCTGTAATGTCCTTGTGCAGTCCATAGTGTCCTAGTGGTGTCTGCAGTGTCCTTGTGCAGTCTATAGTGTCCTAGTGGTGTCTGCAGCGTCCTAGTGCAGTCTATAGTGTCCTTGTGCAGTCTATAGTGTCCTAGTGCAGTCTATACTGTCCTAATGCAGTCTATAGTGTCCTAGTGCAGTCTATAGTGTCCTAGTGCAGTCTGCAGTGTCCTAGTGCAGTCTGCAGTGTCCTAGTGCAGCCCGTAGTGTACAGTCTACAGTGTCAACAAACATGTTGACCTACATTTCTTCATTTCCTATCTCTGAAATGATCCAATCAGCCTAAGATACCCCAAGATCAAGTTCTCAATACAAAGGAGATTTATTTCCCCAGAGGGACAAAGAAAAGAGAATAAAAAGCAAGGCCATAAGACAGAGAAAGTCAGGGGAGGGGAGAGAACAAGGGAGGTCCAAGAGTGGGGTACAAAGGACTGCCTCTGGATAGAGGAGCCAGATGTGGCCCAAAGGAAAATGGCAGTTTATAAAAGTACAGGGGGAAGCCCCATGTTAGGGTGAGGGGTTTAATTTTATTTAGGCATGTTAATTAGGTGAGCTAAAGGAGGCTTTTGATTGCTGGACTTCAATACTTTGATAGATGGACCTTAGTAGTCAGCCACGGGAGAAGGAAGTGGGCAAAATGAATGAATGGACCTTGGTGGCTGGCTTTAGGAATGTGCTCTAGGGCTGGAGGATGGCTCAGTGGGTAAGAGCACTGACTGCTCTTCCAAAGGTCCTGAGTTCAAATCCCAGCAACCATATAGTGGTTCACAACCACCCGTAATGAAATCTGACACCCTCTTCTGGTATGTCAGAAGACAATTACAGTGTACTTATGTATAATAATAAATAAATCTTTGGGCCTGAGCAAGCAGGGCCAACCAGAGTGAACAGATGTCCAAAAAAAAACTCAATTCCCAACAACCACATGAAGGCTCACAACCATCTGTACACTACAGTGTGCTCACATACATAAAATAAATAAATAAATAATTTTTTTTAAAAGGAATGTGCTCTAAAGGAAAGACAGAGAAAACGGAAGAAGGGCAAGTCCTGCCAGAGCCATGCTTGCCAAGATCAAGCTGGCCAGAGTCCGTTCAATCTCTACTTCCATTCTGATGTATGATTACCAAAGGGGGGGGGGGGGCAGAATATCAAAAAATTAACAGTTTTAATATAAAAATTCCACTTGACCTCACTCACAGTGGGCTGGTCCCTCCCACATTAAAGAAATGGTCTCCATACCTGACACCCAGATCTCACCTGAAGCTCCCTCTTCTCTGATGACCTTAGCTTGTGTCGAATTGACAGAAAACTAACCAACAGGAAGGGGAATGTGAGACAAAATGTAAATCAACATGGAAGACAGGAAAGGGGCACTGAGGATTTGACTGGGATCCACTGGAAACCAGCAAACTCCTTTGTCAGAGAGATTTAGTAGGCGAAAGCCTTTGCTGATCATCACTTGTAGAGAGAAAAGCACCAATGAACTTCGAATGAGATTTTGGAGGCTTCTTGCCACTTCTGCAGACTCGGACCAATTGGCAGAGCCTCTCGAGGTTTGGGCTGGATTGAGTTACCACTGATAATTCATGTGAACTGAACTACTGATATCCTGACAACAAAGATTGGAATCACCCTAAAAAACTATTACTAAACAGGTTAACATCCCCCTTTGCCCTATTAACCTTTCCTTTCCATTACCTCTGATGAATGGTAGGCTAGAAAGGAGGTTAAAGTGTTTGGGGACCCTTATTAAAATAGGTTTTGAAAAGTCTAAGCCTACAATTGACTTCATGGTTCATTTGATGTTTTAGATAGAAAAGAAATAAGTTCTGTCCTCTAATGTAAGTGTCACACATTAAAATATTTGATCCTTTATCTCTGTACCCTAATGTTAAATAGTATATACCAGAATTATAAGAAGTTATTAGTAAATGTTTTATGGAGGGAAAGAGGGAGCAAGAAAAGGAGGGAGGGGAAGGAAGGAATCTGATTGCAATTTTCTAAAATCATACTCTAACCTTTTACAATTAAGAACTTATGGTAACTGCAAGCAAAGCTTGGTGATACTGTGAGTGTTGATGTGTAGCTACATTTCTTAGGCTGTGGGGTACAGCCATGTATAGGTCACATAACTGAATACAGGATAACGAAAAGTTTGGCAAAAGCAGAAGGTTTATTTCTGCATGTGCAATGACAAAAACAAAATTCAAGATCAGACTTGACATGAACCTAAAGTGGTCCTGGCAGTGCTCATCCATGCCACTTCAAACAGCCCCACTACAGCCTTGGCTCAGGACATACACCAACAGCTCCACTGAGCATGTTGTGACACCACACAACATCTTGCAATGCTAACCCGTGAACAAACACTGCCTGAAAAAGTCAACTCCCATTCAAAATTTTTATGGTACAATTTGTAGTGTTTTTACCATACACAGAATGTTTTCTGCTCTTATACAAACATAATGGTTAAATTGGGGAAAACAGTACTTTAAAGGTTTTTCTTACTACTATTCTTTAGCATTTAAATAGCAAATTAGTATATTGTTACACTATGTTGTATTAAGATGTTTACTTTTCTCAATTACTCCTTGAGTTTCATTAAAAAATTCGTTAACAAATGGTAATATGGGATTAGGATAGAATTTTCAATAGTTTCTGAAATTATCCTCAACATGCTACTCTCTTTTGTACTATAAATTTATGCAAAGTGGCATTCTTAGCATTGGTGGCTATAAAATCAAAACATCAACTATTCTCTATGTCCCACAGGGTCACATAGTCAAAATTTAATCCTTTGTGTAGAATAAACAGGCACATTTGTCTAATTAGTAGACAAATAAGTTTGAATCTTTAACATATAAAATTATAGGAATACTAAACAATAAATTTTATGATGTATTACCAGGAAAAAAAAAAAAAAAAAGAAAGAAAGAAAGTAAAGTCTACCTGGGCTGTCATTCAGGGCTTCTGCTTTAGCCTATTCTAATGGAAGAGTTAGACATGGCCATAAGAGAATTGGGCACTTAGCTGCATGCTAGTGTTAGAAACAATGGGGTTACCATAAAACCTCTTTAAAAAAAATATTAATCGAATTCAACTGAGGGAAAGTTATGCTATTTACTGCTATAACTTGTTTCATTAAAGTGTCACTTTCCCTAAAGGAAGCAGTTAAAATACACATTCTCTATTGAGACCTCCTACCAGAAATTCTCCTGTAAAACAAACACAACAAAACAAAACAATCTCTGCCTTCATTTCCTAAAGAATTTCAATGATTTTACAAATGAAATAGACACATATCTAGCTAAGCTTAACTAACATCTTTGCTGAGGCTAGTTGTATTGTGTATTCCCACAAGTCAATGAACTGCAAAGACTGCACCTCATTTCTCAAGAAAATAAGCAAAAAGCAAACCAGACAGACACAGGAGAATTCACATTAAATCCATGCATGCTGGTATAGTAACCAAATCTAAGAGTCTGAAGATTGGTTTAGAAGCCACAAACTTTGTTTTTTTTATTTTTGGTTTAAGACAGAATCTCACTATTTTGTTCCAGCTAAAGACAGAAAAAAGTATGCGTGCATGCATGTGTGCATGCGTGTGTGTGTGTGTGTGTGTGTGTGTGATGTGTGATGCGTGTGTGTGTGTGTGTGTGTGTGTGTGTGTGTGTGTGTGTGGTGTGTGTGATGTGAGTGTGTGTGTGCTAGAAGAACCCTTTTTATAAGAGAGAAAATGTGCCAATGATGGCAAAAGATTGGTGCAACCCCCTACCCTGCTGCCTCACCCAGCAAGGGCACAGCGTGGTTTATAATAGTCTGTATTCACTTTATCTTCATGCTTCTACTTTTCTCTTCATTCTTCCGAGTCTGTGCTTTCCTATACTACTATATCAAGTCATTTGGAGCTCGGTAAGAAATGGCTACTCATTCGTGGTGAGTGTAGTACCTGAGCATCTGTCTACTCTCACACTCCATGTTGTCCCACCGTGCCTTCCCATCTGTTCTGTAATGTGAACTTAGCTGCTTTCCTATAAAATATAACAGTGCTCTGAAAATTTCTGAGCACCAAGAAGCCGAAGTTATCCTCAGACATCCTCGGATGAGGTGCTACTCCTGCACTGCTCTGCACCTCTCCTAGGTGGGACGTGTCCTTGTCTATGACTTGGTGTGCTTGTCTATGACTTGTGCTATGGAGAGTTTAACCCTGCCACAGCGAGATGACGACCCCACAGCAATGAGTCCAGCTAAAAGGAGTCTTCACAAGAGAAATAACATTGATTTTGATCATAGATGTGTTGTCCTTAGAATACGGAGCACAGAGCTTAAATATGAACATGTTTCATGAGTAGTCAGAAATTAGATCTAGCCAGGCATGGTGGCGCATGCCTTTAATCCCAGCACTCGGGAGGCAGAGGCAGGCGAATTTCTGAGTTCGAGGACAGCCTGGTCTACAAAGTGAGTTCCAGGACAGCCAGGGCTATACAGAGAAACCCTGTCTCAAAAAAAAATAATAATAATAATAATAGATCTCAGTTAGACTGTATGATACTACCCTTAGTTGCCAGGAGTGAACATGAGTTATGAGTACAGGAGACACAAGGAACTCCCAAGGAACAAGCCATAGGGAGGTAAGTAGAGAGCCTTAGGCCAGACGGGGCAGAGAACTAGGAAGTAGGAGCAGGATGCCAGTGCCATGGAGTTTGTCTGCTGTATGTCCTGTGTCTCTCCTGTAACTAGGAAGAGCCTGCCTCGCAGAAGGTGTTTGATTAAACAGTCAAGGGAAGGGCAGCAAACCAAAAGCTCCAGGGAAGGAAGGAAGAGTTTCAAGGCACAGGTCAAAGTGCTCCACTCTGCAGACATGATAGAATGAGACCTGAGAAAAGATCTTTGGAATTCGATTTTTCCCTTTTAATTCAGTGTTGTTTAGCTATTTGTTTATGTTGATATAGCCTTAGCAAGTCTGGAATGCACTATGGCGGGACTAACCCTCCTGCTGAAGTTTCCAGAGTCCTGAGATACAGTGCATACCACCACACCACACTGGATTTGTACGCTCAGAGCATCACTGATCCCTGTAATGGCAAGGCGGAAGCTGACAGCACAGACTTAGAGGCGAACGGTGAAGTCAGAAGTAGTTGTGCTTCAGAAAATTTGGTCCTAGAGAAAGGTACTTAAGAGAGTAGCTTGGAGACAAAAGCAGACTACAAAACGACTTCAGTGTGCTCACAAGTTAGGGCCAAGAGGAAATAGAGGGGAAATAGCTGAAAACAAAAAAGAAGAGAAGAAGATAAAAAAATAAAAAATAAAAGATCAGTGGTGTGACACAAACACAAGAGAGAGCAAGTAAGGACTCAAAGGGCTTACAGTGTTAAAGCAACGAGACGCCCAATACATCCAAACCATGAAACCTAGACATATCCTGGAAATACAGTTCCCTGCTCAGGGAATGGGGGGATGTCTTTAATCCCAGATCTTGGGAGACAGAGTCAGGCTGATCTTTGTGAGTTCAAGGAGAACCTGCTCTACAAAGTGAATTTCCGAACAGCCAGAGCTACATAAAGAAAACCTGCCTCAAAAAATCAAACACAAAAGAACAACAATAAAATACAAGAAAACCAAGAAGGAAGACCAGTGCGTGGATACTTCATTCCTCCTTTGAATAGGAATCAAAATACCCATGAAAG
>CACVCL010034264.1:0-63780 GCA_902729485.2 Mus minutoides
GTTATGTCAAGCAAATAATCGAGGTAACGTGTCTACAGGAGTTCACGGTAAAATGCTTAGTTTTTTAAAAGGTCATAATTTTCCAAACTAATTTTTTTTTCTTTTAAAAAAGCGAGAAGGGGGAGAACGGCAAATCACGGGTTTTTTAAACTTGGACTGAAAAGAAACCACACAGTACCGGGGATCCCCAACCAAAAAAAAAAAAAAAAAAAAAAAAATGTGGTCTAGCTGGGTGTGGTGGGGCATGCCTTTAATCCCAGCACTAGGAAGACAGAAGATGTATCTGTGAGGTTTAGGCCAGCCTAGTCTACACAGAGTTGCTGGAGCCCAGGGATACAAAGTGAACCCTGTCTTTTCTTTTTTCTTTTTCTTTTCTTTTTTTTTTTTTTTTTAAGGAAAAAACCTAGGCAGTCTACTTTGGCGCTCCGCTACTGTAACTAGCAAGCACAAACCACAACTTGCTGAGAGGGCCCAGAGCATCGCAAGGTTACTTCACTGGGATACAATTTAACCAGGACCGCGCTCCTTCCCCGCCCACCCTCCGCAGTGAGGCCGCCTGAGGGAGCGGGCGCGGGGTGTCCAGCCCGGCTCCGCATCACCCGGGGCGCACCGGGAGCGCCGCGCCTCGGCCAAGGTCACCGGCCAGCGCGCCCGCGCACCGTCCACCCGGCCCACGGCCCCGCGAGGCTGACCCCGTCCCGCGCCGCGAAGACCGAGGCCGGCCGTGCCTCACTCACATGTTGTTGAAGCGGAACAGGTCGTCGCAGGTGAAGGCCCGGAGCGTGGTCATTGCGCCGCCGCCAGCCTCCAACCCGCTCAGCGCGACCCCGCGCTCGCACTACCGGAAGTACTCGCGCCCGCGGCCGCCATGGGGTGGGACAAAGAACTACTTCCGGACCAGAGGTTGCTGGGCAACAAGAGTAGCGTCGCAGCTCTCTCTGGCGGCGGAAATCAGCAATTGCCTTCAAGATCCGTGCCCTCAGACCCTTTCCAGAAAGTAGGCCGAGTAACAAGGAGGAATAAGCTGGAGCCAGAAAGCCAAATCATAAAAGCGAGCTTCAAAACTACGAAGATGCTTCACAGGGTGAGTCAGGAAGTGATCCCTAAAAGGATGGCTCAGGGCCTCTTCTCTCCACCACTGTCATGAACCAGGGATGTGATCTTAAATTTTCTAGCACCACATTAAGATTATTTAGAAGAAAGAAAAGAAGGGAGGGAGGGAGGGAGGGAGGGAGGAAGGGAGGGAGGGAGAGAGAGAGAGAGAGAGAGAGGAAAAGGAAAGAGAGAAAGGAAGGAAGGAAAAGGAAAGAAAGGAAAGAAAGAAAGGGGAGAGAAAGGAAGGAAGGAAAAGGAAAGAAAGAGAGAGAGAGAAGAAAATGGTATATACCTAGTTTACCTAAAATATCATTCCAGCCGGGCGTGGTGGTGCACGCCTTTAATCCCAGCACTTGGGAGGCAGAGGCAGGTGGATTTCTGAGTTCAAGGCCAGCCTGGTCTACAAAGTGAGTTCCAGGACAGCCAGGGCTATACAGAGAAACCCTGTCTTGGAAAACCAAAAAAAAAAAAAAAATCATTCCAACATTCTATTGTATTATCTGTACAAAAAAATTGAATATCTTATCTTATTTTGCTAATAAGACTTTGCTTCGTATATTTGCAGTATATTTTAATCTGAGAGAAAAATGATCAGAGCTATTTGGTTTTGACACTGATTTTATTAAAATGCATGATTAAAGAGCAGATCAAGCCGGGAGTAGTGCCTTACACCTATAATCCAGTAGAAAGGAGACAGAGACAGAGACAAGAAGATTGTTAGTGAGCTTTGAAAACCCTGGTCTATATAGTGAGTTCCAGGCCAGTCAAGGGCACATAGTGTGACCCTGTCTCAAATAAATAAATAAATAAATAAATAAATAAATGGTGATGAAGTCATCAATGTAATCCAGACATGTTTCCAAATAACCAAATGAAACATTATTTCATGTCTAAGTTTAAAGTTAACCATTAGGAATTACATTCTTTGATCTTGTCTGCTACATTTTAAGCACCAGACATCTCCATGGGCAGTGGCTGCTACAGCAGACAGCATAGACCCAGGGACTGAAAAGACTGTGTACTATCAGGCTGAGAAGCTGCATTCATTCCCCTCTTCTCCTTATCAGCAGTTGGGGTGGTCCTGGAGAACATGCTGCTGAGCTCGAACCAATCCAACTCATTGAGATGCCTACATTCCAGGAGATTCACATCCCCAACTCCTTTGGGACTCAGTTGCTCCACAGGTGTCTTGGGAATTCCTTGGCCAAACCCGAGGGCCAGGTGTGGCAGAGAAGAAAGCAAGTGGTTGAAAGAGCAGGCAGTTTCAGTGACTCCGCGCCAAGCTTTGTCTCTAAGCCTGATGAAGTAATTATACATTGAATAAGTGTAAATATGGCCATGACAGGCCCCAAAGTATATGACTGCTACTGTGGTGGAAAGGTGGAGTGTGACACCATGAGTTCAGCTTCTACCCTGTATTCACTTACTTTGGGAAATATGCCATGAAATGAACAACAAAATATATATTTGAGGAAAGTTGAGGTTATGATGCTAATACAAATGGAAAAAACAGACAAAGTCAGAAAGAGTCTGAACTAACCAGTAAGAGAGATATGGTAGTCTACTCAAGGAAAATTTAAAATGCATGTGATTAAAACAAAGACAAAATTGAGCGGGGGGGGGGGGCATGTGGAGGAATATGAATTTGACGGGTGTATATACGCTCATATTTCATTGTATGTGTGTGTGAAATTCTCAAGAATAAAAATGTTTTAAACCAGTGAATGTAAGTAAAGTTGCTTTTTTTTCATTAATAAGTGTATCATTATACAAAGAAAGATATTAGTAAAATACACACAGCCTTCAGGCATATTCAAACATGATCCCAAGACTTAGAAAGATGAAGGAGAATCTTGTCTTCCAGGCCAGCCTGAGCTACATAGCAAGACCCTGTATCAAACAACAATAAAAACAGAGAAATAAATAGCCAAGATGTTCAAAACCACTGGTCAGGATCCACGGGGCAGTGACCTCTGACTTCTCCACTGGACAGCACATGGGACACTCATATTCTTATGAGTCAAGAATCTTTCATTAGTATCCACTTTCTACATCTCACAGATTTGTACAAAAAAGTGGAAGATAATAAAAATGAAAATCAGAAGAGTTTACTACTTAGGGTATCCAGTATTGCTTTTTGTTTTAATTGGCCATTTCAAAATATTTTGCAACTTTTTTTTTTCTGACATCATCCAGTGCTGATTTGAATTAGCTGGTTGTGAAGTTTGGGTGGTATTCATAATTTTCTTTTTTCTTTCTTTCTTTCTTTCTTTTTTTTTTTTTTTTTTTTTTTTTTTTTTTTTTTTTTTTTTTTTTTTTTTTTTTTTTTTTTTTTTTTTTTTTTTTTTTTTTTTTTTTTTTTTTTTTTTTTTTTGATTTTTCGAGACAGGGTTTCTCTGTATAGCCTTGGCTGTCCTGGAACTCACTCTGTAGACCAGGCTGGCCTTCAACTCAGAAATGCCTCCTGAGTGCTGGGATTAAAGGCATGCATAATTTTCTTCTGGTTTTGGTTTATAACCATAAGGTTTCTAAGTATTTTAAATATAATAAAATTTTAGTTTAGTTTTAGTTTAAAAAAAAATGAGTTTAATACAGAGGCAGCACTTGACCTATGCTAGATACTGTGGGCTACTAATTTGTAGCCCATGAGAGATGGGCATAGTGGCTGAAACATGTATCCAGTTCTTGGACCATTAAGGCAGAAGGACTGCAAGCTGGAGGGTGGAGGGCATCCTGATGTAAATAGTGAGACTCTGTCTGAGAGAGAGAGAGAGAGAGAGAGAGAGAGAGAGAGAGAGAGAGAGAGAGAGGAGATTGATCTTGAGTCACAAGCACTGGGCTCTAGCAGTTGCTACAATGGCAACACATGGCAGGTCACAGTAACACAGAGAAAAAGCACAGAAGATACACAGACCTCCCTTCTCTCTCTGTAACTCTACTTCAAGTTGTTACCAATCTTGTTGCTCAGCACCTTTGATCTGTTGGCATTTGAAGGGGCCCAATACAAGGCTAGCCGGTGCAAGTTGAAAAGTCATCTACAGATCACAGGGAATGTACTGCCATCTTATGCAACATAGTATTTACATTACAGAAGAAGTTATTTATCTCTAAGCCTCCATCGCTGCACCCCTGGAGTATCTCTTCATAGTATCCTTTTGTGGGGTTGTTCAGAGGACTCATGTCTAGCATGCAGAACAGCACCTGTCCCCTTTCCAATGCCATAGAAGTGCTTTTTTTTAATCTTTTTTTTTTAAGATTTATTTACTTATTATATGTAAGTACACTGTAGCTGTCTTCAGACACTGCAGAAGAGGACATCAGATCTCATTACGGATGGTTGTGAGCCACCATGTGGTTGCTGGGATTTGAACTCAGGACCTTCAGAAGAGCAGTCGGCGCTCTTAACCACTGATCCATCTCGCCAGCCCATAGAAGTGCTTGTTAAGGAAAACCAATGAAATGAAATTGAAATACTTTGCATATTTAAGAATTGATACTGTGAACAAAGAATTTGAGAGAGAAAAAATTCTCATCAACAGACACCTTAGCAGAGTTACTACAGGGGCATTGACATATCTCTACTCTTCCCTTGTGAACAGCCTATAGCAGAAGGCAGTATTGCAAGCTACCTCCCTTTTCTCTTACTGTATGCCACAGAAAAGCCTACAAAAAAAAAAGCCTTCATACTTGTCTTATGGGTTTTAAAAATACATCTGAGGTCTATTTAAATTTTAAAGCCTGTCTTATTTTAATAAAAGGGATTATGTGCACATTAACATATTGTAGACTTGTGGAAACATACAGACAAGAAAGTAACAATGACTCAAAATTCTGCCACCCAGAAATAGAACCTCTGAGTAGATACTGCTCTGCCTAGTTTAGGAGAATAGAGAAAGATTTACTTAAAAGGTGACTCGGAATATTACTTTAGGTTACATATGTTAATATTAAGTAAAATGTATGACTTTAACAGTCCTTAAATATGACAACAACAACAACAAAAAAAGAACTGAGGTAAAGCTGAAGGAAACCTGAGGGTGGTAGAAAGCACCTACAGTCCCAGTGCCTGGGAGGTGGAGGCATGACAAGCCCTTCCAGTCCCTCTGCTACAAAAGGAGTTTGAGGCCATCCTGGCTTATGCAAGACCTTATCTCCAAAAACAAATTCAACAGGTGTGGTAGTCCACACCTTTAATCCCAGCATTCAGGAGGTAGAGGCAGGTGGATCTCAGTGAGTTCTAGGCCAGCCAGGGCTACATAGTCAGACCCTGTCAAAGAAAGAAACAAAAATAAGCTGAAAATGAAGTAAAACTGAAGAGAGTCCCAAACTCACAGAAGTCTGGGCCCCTAAAAATTGCCTCTGAAGTTTTTGGGTTTTTTTGTTGTTGTTGTTGTTGTTGTTTTTCGAGACAGGGTTTCTCTGTATAGTCCTGGCTGTCCTGGAACTCACTCTGTAGACCAGGCTGGCCGCGAACCCAGAAATCTGCCAGCCTCTGCCTCCTGAGTGCTGGGATTAAAGGCGTTCGCCACCACGCCCGGCAGCCTCTGAAGTGCCACCGTTTAAATTAATTTACTTAAACACATAAAGTAACCCTGCCCCCAGTGCCCCACAGCCGTTTGCAGTTGTAGGACATGCTTTATTGATTTCTGCTCCAGTGCATTAGATTTTCTTTCTAACGCCCAGGAAAGCGTTGTCTCTCCCAGCTACATGTTTTCCTTGCCTTAGCAAGGCCTCCGAGAACATTGGATTTATTAGCACAGTGAGTAATTCCTCTCGGGTTGCTGCTCAGTTGGAAAAAGCTACAAGCTTTTTAACCACATTTAATTACAAAACATTTTCCTCCTCATTGAAACAAAACACCATGTGGTCTCTGTAAACAGTGATGACCTAGATTCGCATCCATCTTGCAAGAGTCCACATTTAAAACAAGCCAGTGTCCTGATGCTCCATCTCCCACTGTCCTCCTTCTGTTTCTCCAGGTTCTGTGAAAGCACAAAGCGCATAGTAAATACATGTATTGATATGTCTCAGGCAACAGGCTTCACAGCCACACGGCCTGCATGGGTAGCTATCTTTGCTAAAAACCTTACGTTTTATCAAAGAATAGCAGGAGAGGATGGGAGCATTGACCCCTGCTGTTGATGTAACTATTTTCAGTTTTGTTAACTAGAATGTATAAAGGCATTCGCCACTGAAATTAAACCTGACTACAGCTTTCAGTTAAACAAAGAAGGCTGGATATATCTGTTCCCTACTATTTCATACTAAAATCAAAATAAAAACAGATATTTCTTTTAAAGAGCTTAAAACCACTGGGAGATGTAACTTAGTGGTAAAGAACCTGCATCCTAAGTGCCTTGTCTAGTAAAGCTGATACCGCCAAGCCTGACTGCCCAAGTTTGATTCCTGGGACTAAACATAGTAGAAAGAACCAATTCCTACAAGCTGCCCTCTGAAATGCACACATTTTTTTGTTTGTTTGAGATAGGGCCTCTCTGTTATGTAGCTTTGGTTGTCTTGGAGCTTCCAATATGGACCAACCTGGCCTCTCCCTCAGAGAGATCCACCTCCCCCTGCCTGCTGAGTACTGGGATCAAAGGCATATATCACCATGCCTGGCTTCACACACACACTCACACACACATGAAAAAAATTTAATAGAATATGCTTAGTTTCTGACCCTGGAACAAGGGACTGATATACATATTTTACATATCAAAGCAGACCTAGCCTCAGGTTCTCTCAGCATCCCTCAGTCCCTACCTGGTGTACCCTGCCCCCAACCCTTAACTTTCCTGTCCAGGGTCTGGGGTCTGGGCTGCCCTTTTTCCAGCGGCTGCTCTTCCCTATATAATCCAGGCATATTTTGGTCTCGGTTTCTCTCTCTCTCTCTCTCTCTCTCTCTCTCTCTCTCTCTCTCTCTCTCTCTCTCTCCTTCCCCCACTTCTCTCTCCCCATGGTGACTTCCCTGGCATCGCTCCTCGGGGCCAGTGAACTTGCTCTAGAACAGTTTCCCAATAAACCTGCATGTAATATAATCTAATCCGGATTGAATTGGCTCATTTTACTGTCGGAGAAATAGTTTATCAGAATGGAATTTAAAAGGTCCTAGCCCCGTTGGACAAAGAGGTTGGATGAGAGGCCAAGAGACAATGAGAACTGGCAACAAAATGTTGGATTCCAGAAAACTTTCTGGACAGGAGAAAGCAATGGTTCAGAACAGGAAAAAAAGCGAACAAGAAAAAAAGCTGTATATTTCCTGTCCAGAGTGTGTGTGGGGGGTGCTGGTGCTGGGCACAGCAGGTTTAAGAGCAAGGAGAAAGTGAGACCCTTGCTCCCTAGAGAGACAAACAGGTTGTGCCCAAGTGTCAGGAAGATCGGAAAGACAGGAAAAGGTAAAAGGAGATGGGAATGGAAAGGAGCCTCCCTCCTTGGAATCTGGTTGAAGCCTCTCACTAGCTTGGAGATAAAAATTCCAGCGTGATTAACAGGTTGGGCTGTAAAGGTCACCTAGGTAGAGATAGCACTTTTGTACAGAGGCTCTTAGTTAAGAATGTTAAAATAGCAGTGAACTTTTCTGTTCGTTTTGTTTTTGTTTTGTTGTTTTGTTTTGTTTTGTTTTTTGGTTTTTCGAGACAGGGTTTCTCTGTGTATCCCTGGCTGTCCTGGAACTCACTCTGTAGACCAGGCTGGCCTCGAACTCGGAAATCCGCCTGCCTCTGCCTCCCGAGTGCTGGGATTAAAGGCGTGCGCCACCACACCCGGCTTGTTTTTGTTTTTTGAGACAGAGTTTCTCTGTGTGGCTTTGGATGTCCAAGAACTCGCTCTGTAGACAATCCGTCCTCAAGCTCAGAGCTCTGCCTCCCTCTGCCTCCTGAGTGCTAGGAAAAAAATGGGTAGCCCCGTCTGGCCTCAAACTCGTGATCCTCCTGCCTCTACCTCCTTCAGCAAATCCCACAACAGGGATGAGCCCTAAACATAGAAGAGCAAGTATGGCCTTTCTCTCCCCAATTGTAAACGTGCACTTTTCTAGCAACCTCACAAGCAAGATCATAAATTTCATTTACGGTAGAAGATGTCATAATCCCCTTGTGCAACCTTTATGACTCACGGTCTTATCCTGTCAGATTGTCCTATCCACGGCAATGAGGAACACCTATAATCTCATAAAAGAAGGGGGAAGGAGAAATGGTGTCCCTTAAAAAAAATGCTTTGATGTGTAACTTCAGAGACTGCCAAAATAGTAAATGTGGCTACGGGCATGACACTTAGAATTGACTCTCTTGGAGACCCTCACCTACACCTACACTTGGATGCATACTGTAACACTCAGTGTGCGTCCTAGGATGGGCACGGAGGCACGTGGGGCATCTGAAAGATGGAAACCCTCTGAGTCCCAGGATGCCGACAGCTACACTGATCGCCCACCCCCACTCCCAGCCGAATAGAGGCAAATTTTGTTGGGCATGGTAGTGGAACCGCCTGACCCAAGAGGACCGTCTCACAAGCAGCCACACTCTATAGTCTTTAAAAAAAAATGACATGTACATGCAACATGTAGAGAGGGCATATTAAAAAGGTGGTCACATCTCTATTATCCATAATGGAACAAAAATTAATGCCCAGCTAGATAGAGCCTAACTCATGGTAGAGGCTTGATTAGCCTGCATACTCCCCAGGTTTTATCCTCAGGATCTTCCTCTCCAAAATTACATTGAAAAAAAGTCTAAACTGCCATGAAATTATGGTTTTTAGAAACATTGAAGCTGCCGGGCGGTGGTGGCACACACCTTTAATCCCAGCACTTGGGAGGCAGAGGCAGGTGGATTTCTGAGTTTGAGGCCAGCCTGGTCTACAAAGTGAGTTCCAGGACAGCCAGGGCTATACAGAGAAACCCTGTCTCTAAAAACCAAAAAAAAAAAAAAGAAACATTGAACATTGAAACTAGTTATGGAGAAGGAGCTGAGAGATGTTTGGGGGAAGAGGCATTGGAAATAGGTTTGAGTGGAGAGCAGGGAACTGTGACTTTCTATTAAAACCTTCTAATGTTTGAGTTAATAAATAACGCAGTTTTTATTTTAAATCCCTCTCTCAAAATGGTAGGCAAACCTCATGAATGGTATTGCCTGGCAGTGGTGGTGCACGCCTTTAATCCCAGCACTTGGGAGGCAGAGGCAGGCGGATTTCTGAGTTCGAGGCCAGCCTGGTCTACAGAGTAAGTTCCAGGACAGCCAGGGGTACACAGAGAAACCCTGCCTTATAAAACAAAAACAAACAAACAAAAAATGAATCATCGCCCCAGGTCCAGAGAACCCTTTGCCTAAAAAGCAAGATATCATGAGGTAAGTACTTGCTTTTGTTCCACACATTTTTATTTATTTATTTACTTATTTACTTATTTATTTTTTCTTTTTTTTTTCCTTTCTTTTTTTTAAGACAGGGTTTCTCTGTATAGCCCTGGCTGTCCTGGAACTCACATTGTAGACCAGGCTGGCCTCGAACTCAGAAATCTGCCTGCCTCTGCCTCCGGAGTGCTGGGATTAAAGGCGTTCACCACCACGCCCGGCATTTTTTTTTTTTTTTTTTTTTTTTGCTTTTTTCAAGACAGGGTTTCTCTGTGTAGCCTCTGCCTCCCAAGTGCTGGGATTAAAGGCGTTCGCCACCACGCCTGGCAATATACATATTTTTATCATTTTGTAGGATATACAGGTGATTTAAGCAAGATTGTTTGCCATATTTCTACTAGGTATCACAATCTATCCTCTCACTGAGGGGTAGGATAGCAGAGCACCATGTTTGTTTATTTGAATCCCTGACCAGGTCCTATGTCCCAAATATGCTTTGCAATGTCTTACAGTCAAGCCATATTGTATTGAAAATAAAGCCATGTGGGGAGTTTTGTTAAAGTGCAGAAATATAAATTCTCAATTTCTTTGAGCCCCCCCTCCCGTTTTTTTATGCACTGCTGGAAATTGGCTCCAGGACCTTGTACATGAGAGGTAAATGCTATACCACTATTTCCAAAAGTAGATTCTAATTCATCAAGTCCAGGAGCGGCTTGAAATCCTAGTGGACTTCCAGTGGGCAGGGGGTTCGACCTGTGGCTGTCAGGACAGACAGTCTCCTGCCTCGGTGCTGATTGACTTCTGTATGGAGTTCCAGTTGGATAAAGTGCTGTTAGCAGCTTAACATTATGACATTTGTTTTTCTTTTTCTCAGTTCATAATGAACTGCATCCACCAGCATACCAGTAAATGGTCAGGAGAAGAAGACGAAAAAGAAAATTAACTAACACTGCAATCTGTCAAATAAGCCCATCCTCCCACAGATGCAGCAAATATGGAGTCTGCGCAAAAGGAATAATACCAATGAACCACATTACATACTGTATGGTTTTTTCTTTCTTTTTTTCTGAATAGGTTATATTTTTTTTCACAAATAAAAATGACAAATGTTGAGTAACAGACTAGCTATCTCATAGAGACAGAAGCCCCCCCCCCACACAAAAAAAAAAACCAACCAATTTCTAAGAAAGACTATTAAATAAATCAAGGAATAATATAGTTTAACTAAATCTACAAATCGAAGTTAAGCTCATGTTAAAACGTCATCTAGAACCCATAAAGTGATATACTAAAGGAAAATCTTGGATTTTACATACAGGGTTCTTGACTGAAGTCAGGAAGGCTCAAAGGTTTTCCTCATTTTAAACACTTAATAGCTACAACTGTGTTTTTCTAAATGTTTCATTAGTAATGCTGAGTCTTGTAAGTCTGGTTCCATAATAGTCTATAATGTAATTACTTCCATCTGAAGGGCCAACAATCTGCACTGAAATAAAAAAGACATCAATCAGGCTTCCAATTCCACAAAATCTTATGGTGCAAAACTCCTAACAAACTTCAGGTAGAATATCCAAGATAAAATCAATCTGCTCCCAGCCATCCCAGAAAAGAAATAATGCAACTGCCACCCTGTATGAATAGTCATTTACATTTTGGCAAGATATGGGCTTGAGAAAACCAACTTCATTTCCAGTAAAATGTGTTTCATTTCCACTCAAATCCTTACAAGCTGGAAAACACTAAACACGAGCTATATAGTTTGTTCAGTTGACCGAGTCTTGTATAGCATCGTTTGGTTTTGGTTCTTTACAAATATATTGTCCCACTCTGAGGTTCTCACACTTGGGCATCTCCTGGCCACCGAAGGCACCAGAGGCAGAAGCCCACAAAGTCCCACAGGGAAGCAGGAGCCCCAGAGAGAAGAGGAGGTTCAAGCGACCCCATGGCTCGGAAAGCCCGACCTGTGACCTGCGGGCCAAGTGTCTGCCAGGTTGAGCATGGTGTCCTCCCTATGGTTTGTTTTTTCAATGTAAGTTAGGAGTAGCACTGATGAATGTCTTTAAACGCATATGTTAATATCTAAGTAAAACAAGTGAACATAATAAATGAAATTAAAAGAAGGGGAACTGTTGGGATAACCCTGATTACGGTAGTATTTTTAGCTCATTATTAATTCCGCTTTGGGAGTACTATTTCAGACTGCTGTGGGGTGGAGATGGCTCATTTCAGGATCGCATTTTGGTCATGAATGGGGAGATCAGCAAGACTTGTCTTTGCATCCTCTTTCCTCTGTTTTCTCTTCCTTTCCTGGAAAATGTTCTAACTATAGCTCCTGATGGTACACTAGGCTTAGCTAGTATGCTTAGCCAGTAGCAAATGCGCGTGCTCTCTCTCTCTCTCTCTCTCTCTCACACACACACACACACACATACACACACACACACACACTTAAAATCATTTCTGCTAATACGTTATAACTTCACTATCCAGTTTGGTGGCCACTAGGCACAGAGGCTAGAGATTGTTTGAGATAAAGTCCATGTGTAATTAGATGTGCTATTGAGTATGAAATAAACAAGATTTTTGAAGACTTTATATTAAAAAAGAATGTAAAATACCTATTTAATGTTTTATATTGTTGAAATATAACATTTGGAATCTCATGGATTAAATAACATCTATAACTAAAATTAATTTGAACTGCTAGTCTTTTTTTTTTCTTTTTTGAAATGTGGCTTCTAGAAAATTTGTAATCAGCTTTATGTTTATTTTGGACAAAGCAGCCCAAGAGGTTAAAGTACTTGAGGGAAATAAGGAGTGTACACTATTCAGACATTAGTGGCCAAGCAAGAGGCTACAGGCCCACAGTGCTGTCACTTTAAGAATTGTGCCTGGTGGATCTTGGTGGGAGCATCCTGAGGTGTTAATCACCGGGACACTTGGGTACCACTTGAAGACCACTGATGGTCTAGGCAGCCCCAGGTGATTTCAAGATGTAGCCTAGGGCTGTGGGTATCACAACCCAGAGGCAGCAGAGTGCTTGCCTGGAGAACACAAGGCCCTGGATCCCATCCCAACACTACTGAGAAGCAAAGTCAAAATTACTTAAAATGACACACACTTAAAACTGCAGCAGTGGAGTCTTTGTGACAGACAGGGTGGGTGGCTGATGGTTCATTCACAATGAATTCTCTAGCTAGAGCTGGAAAAGCACGCAGTAAGGCAAGTCCTAGCCTGCGTTTTGACAGGAGACCTTGGAGTGGAATCCAAGCATTTTAAGACTTGCTGTGAGAGAGAAACGCCCTATAGCTCCCAGGTGGGGGTGTGGTGGGGTGGGGCATAAGAAGAAATAGAGATGGTCACCTTGAGGGAAAGAGGAAGAGCTAGTGACTACACCATCTATTGGGTGAGTGACAAGTGTCCTAGAAATGTAAGTGCTGCTCCCAGAGAGTCAAGCAAGGGGTATTCTGAATGTCTTCCCTAGCTCTCTGTGGACCTCATCCCCACAAGGCAAACGGTAAAAAATTCAGCTACATTGATTTGAATATATTCTGTCAAAGGAAATACCCAGAGACAGTCATATAATGCTAAGTGCTTTTAATATAGAAAATTAGAATTTTGGAAAATTCTACGTTAGGATTCAAGTTTTTATTAGAATCAAGAAAAGAACCAGGCCCTTAGCCATGTCACTCCTTGGGACATTTTTCATCCAGAATCCTCAGGACAAACTTGGTTATCCCTCAGGTAAGAGTACTGGCCCACTAGCTGGGCTCTGTGTCACATGTATGTAATCCCAGCACTCAGGATCAGGAGTTCAAAGTCATACTTGGCTTCACAGGGAGTTTGAGACCACCCTGGACTGTGTGAGACCCTATCTCAAAACAACAACAACAACAACAAAGGAGTATTGGCTCTGGACTGGGGTGGGGATCAATAGTAAAGCTCTTGTCTAGTCTGGGTTCAATCTCCTAGTCTGAAAAGAAAACAAAATCTCTGACTCAGGAGTCAGAAACCTGAGGACCATGGCAAGTTTATGGCCAGTTTTAGGGTACATGGTGAAACATGTCTTTTTTTTTATTAGATATTTTCTTAATTTACATTTTAAATGCTATCCTGAAAGTTCCCTATACCCTCCCCCTGCCCTGCTCCCCTACCCACCCACTCCCACTTCTTGGCCCTGGCATTTCCCTGTACTGGGGCATATAAAGTTTGCAATACCAAGGGGCCTCTCTTCCTGATGATGGCCGACTAGGCCATCTTCTGCTACATATGCAGCTAGAGACATGAGCTCTGGGGGTACTGGTTAGTTCATATTGTTGTTCCTCTTCTAGGGTTGCAGACCCCTTCAGCTCCTGTGGTTCTATCTCTAGCTTCTCCATTGTGGGCCCTATGTTCCATCATATAGATGACTGTGAGCATCCACTTCTATATTTGCCAGGCACTGGCATAGCCTCACAAGAGACATATATCAGGGTCCCTTCAGCAAACTCTTGCTGGCATTATGCAACAGTGTCTGGGTTTGGTGGCTGATTATGGGATGGATCCCCGGGTGGGATAGTCTCTGGATAGTCCATCCTTTCATCTTAGCTCCAAACTTTGTCTCTGTAACTCCTTTTATGGGTATTTTGTTCCCTATTCTAAGAAGGAATGAAGTATCCACACTTTGGTCTTTGTTCTTCTTGATTTTCTTGTGTTTTGCAAATTGTATCTTAGGTATTCTAAGATTCTGTGCTAATATCCACTTATTAGTGAGTGCATATCTAGTGACTTCTTTTGTGGTTGGGTTACCTCACTCAGGATGATATCCTCCAGATACATCCATTTGCCCAAGAATTTCATAAATTCATTGTTTTTAATAGCAGAGTAGTACTCCATTGTGTAAATGTATCACATTTTCCATATTCCTCTGTTGAAGGACATCTGGGTTCTTTTCAGCTTCTGTCTATTATAAATAAGGCTGCTATGGGCATAGTGGAGCATGTGTTCTTATTACCAGTTGGAACATCTTCTGGGTATATGCCCAGGAGAGGAATTGCTGGATCTTCTGGTAGTACTATGTCCAATTTTCTGAGGAACCTCCAGACTGACTTCCAGAGTGATTGTACAAGCTTGCAATCCCACCAGCAATGGAGGAGTGTTCCTCTTTCTCCACATCCTCACCAGCATCTACTGTCACTTGAATTTTTGATCTTAGCCATTCTGACTGGTGTGAGGTGGAATCTCAGGGTTGTTTTGATTTGCATTTCCCTGATGATTAAGGATGTTGAACATTTTTTCAGATGCTTCTCAGCCATTCGGTATTCCTCAGTTGAAAATTCTAAGTTTAGCTCTGTGCCCCATTTTTTAATGGGGTTATTTGTTTTTCTGGAGTCCAGCTTCTTGAGAAACTTGTCTTAAACATCAAATGCCATCAACAAAATGTAAAATGAAGAGTCCTGATATCCTTCAGATCTCTGAGTGAGTTCATGGTGGGGGTGGGGTGGGGGTACAGGTAGGAGTGAGGAGTGGTGGGTAGCCTTGCGTTTGCAGTGCATGCTGGGTATGGAACACAGGACCAAGAGTATGCTACACATGCCCTGTATTATCGAGCTACGCTCCTAACTCCAAATATGCTTTCTTTTTTTCCTTGCTTTGTTTTTTTTTTTTTTTTTTTTCCTTTTAAACTCCCTATCGTTCCTTCCCCAGCAGAGTCAATATTCATGTGGAAGTTTGGGCCAGCTGCTACCCACTCATTGATGCTAAAACATAGACCCTTTTCAGCATGGAACATGTTTCCTGAAACAAATTTCTTCCCTCCCTCTCCTTTCCTGTCATCTGCTTGTGATTCAGCACTATAATTTGGTTTGGGGAGAAGGTCATTTTCCCCACTTGACTAAGGATCACCAAATGGCAAGCAACATTTGGGTCTCAAATTTACCCATACTCAAATGGTCTGAAACAGAGAGTCGCCATTTTATTCTCAGACACTGCTGGGTAATTACACCATGTGTCCCACATAGACGGATCCTCACCTGTGTCAGTCTTCCCAGACACCTGAGGGTAGAGGCAGGCTCTTAAACACCACAGACCCCTTTTATTTCATGTTTCTTCCAGAAAAGGAAGGTCAGAGCTGCTCGGGAGATGAGGCCGCCTTTGTGAATGGAAGCAGTCAGGACCAGCTTCCTTCCTTTAGTTTGCATTTGCTTGTAGATTTAAAGTAACTGCCACATGATACAAACAACCTTAACAATTTCCATTTCTTTTTTTTTTTTCTTTTCTGTGTCCCTAAGGGGGTCATAGTTGGCAGTCTGTCCAACATCAAAAACAAAATTCCTTCCTCTGGCTGCCATTCAAGATATTTTTAGGTTTGGAAGTTCACCCTCCTCTCCCTCCGTCCAACATGTATATTTTTACTCTGCTCTTACCCTATCCAAACTCCACCAGGGCCTGTTTCCTGACAAACTGAGAAGTGAGAAATGCCTGCGTGGGGGGAAAACTGAAGACACATGTGTTGAAATTCTGCCAGGGAAGCATTGCCCAATGACAAACCAGGGCAAGTCTTGTGATGTTTTCTTCTGCTCATTCTAGCTTTTCTTACCCTGCTCTCACGGGGCCTGCTCAAACTGCCTAATTTGGATGTCCTGACCCGCTTTTAATCTAAGAGGAGTACCTCAGCCTAAGGACAGCCTCATCATCTAAATTTGCAGAGTTGAGAGGGCAACTGGACCGATGTCAAGAGCAGTGTCTCTTCACTCCAAACATCAAAAGCAAGCTCATTCAGCCTTCCTTCTGGTCTCTTAAGTAACTATCTTATGGATATCTCAGAAACCCTCTAAACTTCTTCCCTTTCCCCTATCTACAGGGATGCAATGGGCACTTAGCAGTCGCATGGCTGTAATCCCCAGAACGCACTCAGCAGAGGATCAGGCCTGCGCTGCTAGCAGATTTTGCAATCCTAACTCTCAGCCAGGACACAGCAGAGGTTGCCTAAGGACAGGGAGGAGCTGTCTGCAGGACCCTGCCTGGCTCTGAGTTCAGATCAGTTGTGATTTGCTCTGGAGCCATCTAAGCCAAGTACTGGGCTGGATAATCCTGCAAATACTTGCGGGCCATGGACCAACTGTTCTCTTCACTTTTTGATTTCTGTTCTATTGGTCTATAAGCTTTGGAGCAGTGTCTTATTTGCTCTTCAAAACTACCAGATCAATGTGGAGTTTATGGTTGTGTACTGTGTGCATGCGTGCATATGTGTGTTCGCGCCCCTGGATGTTTGAAACAGGGTCTCACTATGTAGCACAGCTTGGCCTGCAACTCACAGAGATCATGTGCCTCTGCCTCCCAGGTGCTATGGTAAAAGGCACAGGCCACCAAGCCCCAGCCACTGTCATATACACTTGCACAGCATCTTTGGGTACCTGATTATATTCTTACTCAAACAAACTGCCACCGCTGCGCCACCGCACCACCACCACCAACAACAACAACAACAACAAAAGACAACCGAAGAATATTGCAAAAATTATTTTACACAGGATTATTGTACAGTATTACAATGTATTATGTGCAAAATTCCATTGAAAATCATTTACAAAAGGAAGCACAATACAGCATGTGTTGAGGGAAGGTTCTGCGACAACAAAAGCCAGGGTATAGGGTACGAGGTCCTCTGGATCAGATGCCTGCGCATCCTTACACAGGACAGTAACATGGCTTTCTGCTTTTGTTTTGCAATGATCGGTATTACATTGATGTATGACCCTTCTGGAATACGTGTGTCCATAAATTCATTTTATACAACATAAGTCTCACTTCACCATACATCCATGTTTTCTGCTTGCTTTGCTCATTATTTGTCATGCTAAGGATGGAACCCAGCATGCTAGCGTGTAAATGTTAGCTCTACCACTGAGCCACGCCCCAACCATTGTCCAGTCTTACAATACAGAGGGTTTTGTTTTTTGTTTTTTTGTTTTTTTTTTGGCTTGGTTTTGGTTTTGGTGCATTCTCTTCCCATCAACATCTCATTGAACTCAACTAAACTCATATATACATGACATGGTTTCTGCCTCCAAATAAATGGATGTCCTTAGAGTTGGCTTACAGAATGGGTCAGAGGGATCGTTATCCTTGATTTACTTTCCCTTATAGGGATTTTAAAAACTGTTTCCCCAAAGCAGATAGCATATGGAACAGATCTTTGTCAAAGCTCACCGCAGCACATATTTTACAGTACTGACTCCTTTTCCAATGTCCTCTGAAGAGCCTGAACCTGCAGACTACATTTCTCAGTCCCTCCTTAGAGTCTGTGTTTCTCTCTCTACCTCTCTCTACATTCATTTCTCTCTTAATTCTCAGCATCGATTGCTTAAAAACATAAACAGACAACAAGCGGTACACCAGCACTAAAAGTGGACAATGTAACAATACACCGCTAAAAGTGGACAATGTAACAACAATGTAGCAACAGTACACCCGATTCTTCAAAGGCAGCCTGTGGCCAGTGTCAGGGATTGCTTTAAGACAACCAGAAGTCTCTCCCCACAAATTTGCTGAAATATCCAGTTACAGAAGAGAGATATCTACGAGGCGTCTAAAATGCAGTACTCTCAAATCCAGCAAGAGATTTATCTTCAAATATTAAATGTTAAATCACATGCATACTTATAGAATATTTTAAAAGTTACAAAAATATTTTAAAAACCAATCCTGACAGTTTACCTGCAACTGCTATAAAATTTTTCTATGAAATATATAAAAACACAAAGGCTCTTTGTAAAAAAAAAAAAAAGTATAGGATGAAGGATGGACAAAAGAAGGGCAAGAGGGAAGAATGGAGCCATCCACAAAGCTGAGAGGGACCTGACGCACCGCATCGGACAGTCTTGTCAACACCTGCTATCGAATCCAAGAGAAGAGTTTGTACCTTAAGTGTTTCCTCAGAACATATACGTATGCGTAAGGCAACCCTGAAGCTGGCTAAGGTTAACCAGTTAACTAACCAGTGATCTCAGGACACCTGAACCATTAAATGCAATTCGTCATTTCAGGAGGGAGAGTCTTACTATTTCCCAAATCTCAGCTACCTCATCTGGGCAATATATCTAAAGGATGCCCTTGGCCAAGTCAGCCTATGGATGGCTTAGTCACTGAAATGAGGGATCCTTGAGGAGGTGGCTGTCTTCTAAGCTCAAACACAAGGCAGCCAGAAAGCTAGACTCTCAGCTCCCTTTTTGGATGTATCAATGGGAAGTCCCATGTGTCCCCTATGAGGGAGTGAGGTCTTCTCCATTCTGGAAAATCACCCCGTAAGGATCACTCTTGATTCGTTTGTAGACAAAGTGGAAGATGTGGGGCTGAGGCCGGCTGTGTAGCTCAGCCTTGATCTTCTGAGGATAAGTGTCCTCTGCCAATTGTTGCCACGTCTCATCAACAAAGAGAAACAGGCTGTACTCTTCAGGGTCCTCCACCTTAAACTTCTCAGCACAGAGCTGACACACATCCTCTGTGGTGATGTACGGTCTCACAAGGAGGGTCTTCCCAGTGCATCCACTGTTGACCTCTTGGAAGGCAACTCGGAGGTAATTCTGCAAGGGGAAAAACAGAGATGTCAGGAGCAAGCACAGAAAAGAAAACAGACGCTGTTCGGAGGTAAGTGCAAGGCCGAACTGGCGAGCCACTCAAGGCTGGGGCTTGTCCAGATGTTTAGTCAGACCACACAGCTCTTGCCAGGAAAGATTCTGATCTGTACTTGGACAGTGGCAGAGACTATGGCGGGGACTGAACTGCCACATGTTAACTCATTGCAAAGGGAAACAACAGGAAGTCCCGCCAGCCCTGGATTTCATCTTTCTAAATCCATTATAAAACCCGCTGCTGAAGAGAACCTGACTAAGAGTGTGAACCAAATCCAAAGTTGGGATTTTTCTCAGCTTGAAAAATAACCCAAACAGCAGGAGAGTCTGGGGCAGCAGTTAGCAGGAAGGGATTTAAAACATCTAGACATACCAGCACCCATGATGCTTGCTTTGTGCCATTCTAGGAAGCCTACCCAAAGACGACAATGCTTGGTCAAACTGCTCAAGTCTGACCACTCTCCCCAAATGGTGATCTCATTCGGTGCCACCTTACATAAGGCTCCCAGTGGCTCGGGCTGAAATGTGGGAAGAATCAGGGAAGGGATGTTGATTCTGCCAGAAGGCTTTGGAGAAGGGGCTGACTAAGCAAGCATAACGTGATGCTGGGGAAGTAAAAGGAGCCGGCTGCAGGCTTGGCATTAAGAGCCATGTAGGTGCCCTAAGAGACAGTGAGCCTCTAGGGACCCCCTCTCCTTGCACACCCTCTACGGCAGTAGCCCAACGTCTGCATGAGCTAAACAACTCATCGTGTGGATGCTCTTGAACAACCTAAGCAGGGTGTGTGTGTGTGTGTGTGTGTGTGTGTGTGTGTGTGTGTGGTGCACAGCATATGTTGTTCTTTTGTAGTTGGTGTGTCTGAAAGGAATTTCTGAGAAAATTGCAATCTTGGAGAAAAACATGCTGACCTTGCTTTTCAAGCGCGGGCTTGACTTTGAACCAAGGCTTGTTTTCAGAGAAGTGGGAGGGGAAAGGCAAGGGAGGTGAATCTGGACACAAAGGCAAATACATCTTGCCGTTGCAGGTTCCTGCTAGGGAACTGGCCGCAAATAAAGCACAGCCACATTTCAGGGTTTCACAAGAGCCTTCAGATGACTGTCCAAAGGGAGCTGCCGATCAGATCCCCATTGCACAGACAGAAGTAACTCCGGGGTTGCTGGGCCAGGGAAAGGCTCCGTATCACCCTATGGGAACCGCACAGCAGCTCCTCGGCCTGGAAACCGCGAGGGGCCTGGCTGAGGTGTCCACTCTCAAACTGAGGTGCTGTCCCTAAGAGCCAGGCTGATTCCAGGGGATTCAGTTTAGAACTTGAAGGAGAAAAGGGGGGAGGGGTGGTAGAAAGATACCTTGTTGCACCTCCCCCACTTCCCAAAGAGCAACAGGGGTCCGGGTTGGGGGGGTGGGGACGCTTCAGGATAAGCACTGCTGTTTCCTGAGGAAACTGGATATCCGGTCCCTCTGCTGGTGCTTTCTCCTTTGGACATTTTGTTGGGTTAGGTATTTAACAGCAGGCCAAATGTGTGTATGTTTTATGTGGTGATAATTATATTTATCTTTATGTTAAAAAGTGAGTCACATCCAGTAGAAACTATGTCTTGAATTTTAATTTTTTTTCTTCTTTTTCTGTAAGTGCTAGAAAAGGAGCCTAGGGCATTGCACTTGTGGTCTACCACTGAACTATCCTAGCAGCCAGATTTTGAATTTATATCTCCCCCACCCCAGGCTGGCTATCTTGAATACTATTCACCTGATAATGCTGGTTAGCAGTGATGAGCTGGCCCCGACTATCAGCACAAGATCACAATTCCATACAGCCAATCTTCCCCACCAGAACCCACCGATTTCCTACATTACCATATTTGATAGGTTAGATACAGTCAATGCACTTTTCTCTTCTAGTGTAGCCAACGAGGACATGGGCCTTTGAAAGTCAAGGTGCATCCGTGTACACGTCTAAAGACACAGGAGTGACACAGCCAGACCAGAGGGTGGCTTAATTATTCTTTTTCTATAAGGTGATTCCCCCCTGAGCCAAGACTTCAGGCCCTGAGGCTGTAGGAGACAGCTCTACGTTCCGGGTGGGACTTGGACTTGGGGGTGTACCTGAAAGTCGTCAACGGAGGGGATAGTCCGGTTGGTGGTTCTCCGCTTGTGCCACTGCCTTAGCGTGTCCCTGGCTTCGGAGCTAAGCAGTCTTGCAGCCTGTTCTTCTTGGAAATTCTTTATCAGAGATAGTGCCCCGTAGGCACTGGTCAAGTAATAGCCTCCTGGAAGGGCAGAGAGAATGAATGGGTCCTTAGGAGTGTCACACTGGCGATGGCAGCGGAGATGCACAAGCATTAATGTCACATTGTATACAATTCTAGGGACAGAGTCTAGGGTCTCACCCCTGTATACTAAAATCTGTGGATGCTTAACTCTTCATTTAAAAAGTCATGGCATTTGCATATGATAAATCCTCCCATACATCTTACATCATCATTAGATGACTTAAAGTATCCTGTAGAATAGAAACATTACATAAAGAGTTTAGGGGAAAGAGCAATTAAGAAGTTTGTATGTGTTTGTTTCATTTCTTTTCCTTAAATATTTACAGCTCGTGGTTGATTGAATTCTCAGGCGCAGAGCCTGACAGACATGGAAGTAGACGATGATTTCTCCATGGCTTCCACAGAGACACACATCCTATAGTGTATCACTCATCTCTACTCCAGCATTCATCTCACACACATTTATAGAGTGACCCAAGCCTGTGCCAGGGGCAGGGAACACAGCATTTCTGTTCCCACATTACAGAGAAGAGGTTTACATATTAAATACAGTGGTGTCCCTCTGAGAGTGCCATTAAAATTCATCTCTCCTGTCAGTGAGGAGTGCTGACAGACAAGAGACATTTTAAGACATCTATGTATTTTTCTTGGTTTGTCTTAAAAATAAATCAGTTGCTTGCTGAAGAATTTGCAAATGTGCTTGAGTGCCACTAGAGGGTGTTTTGAGGGTGTAGTAAGAATTCTCTGCATGCTACATATTTTGTATTTAAAGACGTAATCCTCCCATAAATCTTATATCATCACTAGATGACTTATAATACCCCGTAGAATAGAAACACTACATAAAGAATTTAGGGGGAAAAGGACAAAATATCCATTAGAGTTCTACTATGTGTTCAAGACAGAGCCGGGGAACAGGAGATCATGAGAACCTGAAACCCTGTTTCCCAGAAGTGAAGGCACACATTAAAGAGGGCAGAGAAGACAATTGATTCACTCATAGATCAGAAGTTCATTGCAATTAAGTGAAAAAGAAGTGTGACTTTCATGGCCAAAGCCTTTAATTGCCCACAGGGAGCCTTGCAGAACTCTCTCGGACCCATGTGCAGGATTGAAATGGTTTCACCTCTCAGGAGCACGGGTATCAGGCCTGTGAACCCGAATTGGGCTTGAATTTGGCAAAGCAGCCTTGTTGTCATTGATGCAGTCATCAATGGAGATCCCCCCACCCCCTTTCTTTTCTTTCAGTGCTTTGGGGTGCAGCTAGCCACGGGCTCTATCATTTAGCCATAGCCACAAACCAAGTCAGCCCATATCAGGCTTTTTGTTTAGGGTTTTCCTGACCCCCACCATCCACAATTTAAGATCGCTACAGCAACCTCTGTTACAAATTATTAATCCTTAGTTAGTATCTGCCCCAGGAATAAGTCACACATGACTCAGTTTAAAATGCTAGCTCAAGCGTGTGAGTGTCACACAGGGGAGTTCGGGGCAATCTACAGGACTACTAAAATCAGACTGCATCCTGGTGTCAGCATTTAACTGTGGCTCCAGGAGCTACAATCCCTGTGGGGTGGTGAGCGGTTCCTTGGACTTTGAATTTGACTCCACCGCCCTGATGTGCTCAGCCCACTAAGGAGAAAACCTCAAATGCTGGAAACACAGAACTGGCCACACTTTGAAACATGTGGATACAATTAGAGGAAGGTTTTCAATTTCAGCAAAACTATACCCCCGCCAGAAGCAAGAGCTCGGAGCTTGCAAGGGGATCTATGGTGCTGGGCTATAAATGAGCATGGCTGCTTACCCAGCAGAAAAGACACGTGACTGCTGTAAAGACAGGCCACAGAGATCATGGGCCTGGGACACATGACTGCAGCTCCTCTAGATCCCGATCGGAGGGGCAGCAGTTCAATACCTCAGAGTTTAGTCCGGAGCTGCGGGCAGGCAGCCTGCCTGGGCCATGCTCTCCCCAGGAAGGAAGGCAAGCAGAGTGCCTGGCACAGTTCATGCAGAGGTGCCCACGGGCTGTTCATACATCCGTCTATCTTTTTTTTTTTTTAACTATTATTTATTTTTTCCTCACAGGGATTCGTGCAGGTGAAGACAACCCTGCTCATCTGTCACAACGCAATGCTGATTTTGTTCTCCTTTAAGAAGACCAGCTTGAAATCCAGGACCTCACTCTGAGGCACTGCCGGGAAAGGGGGCAGGAAATGGTTGTCTCTGTCCTCAGACCGCAAGACGTAAGCATCTAAGTACACACTGTCAACAACAGAAGGATGCTTTTCTAAGGGAGACTGAGACACTCTTTTCCCCAAAGCCTCAAGGGGTCTTCTTGCTACTAGAAACCACCAAAATAAACCCCAAACCGCAACAATCACATGGTGGGAAAAGGATTGGCTCCACACTGGAGCTTACAAATGTCTATCTCGGATCCTGGACAAAGCCACACTCATTGTCTCTACTGCCCAGTCCCTGGAAGAGGAAAAGACACCGTGGGAGTCATGGGCTCATAATGGAGGTCCCTGGCTGAAATTTCATGGATATGGCCGGAAGAGCTCATTCATTATCTGCCTCGGCTTGGAGACAGGATGGAGGATACTTATCCCAAGTTGGCCGTGGCCAAAAAGGAATGGGGCGGGCATGTCTTAGGGACCAGGGAGAGCAGGTTTTTGATAGGAAAAGCAACTCTGAAGATTCAGGAGAGGCCTGAGGACCTTAGAGGACATCCTGGAGATGACAATGTATTTGACACCCTCTGTGGGAGAGTCCTAGATGATGCAAACCCAGGGCATCCCAAGGACGGCTAGGCCTTTGTGCTCAGGCCCGGACTGAAACTCTAACAGGAAGAGAGAAAACACAGCTGCCCCCTCAGGGTCTCGTCTGGGTGCCCAAGAGACTCCTGAAAATAATTAACAGATGTGCACACAGGCCCCGATTTGTCTCTTTCCAGAATGAGCAGCTCACAGGAGAGTCCCAGCTCTTGTTGCCTTTCAAGGTTGTGAGCAACAGAGCCAAGCACCTGAAGGCTCCTCATGGTCTAACCTCTAACNTTTTTTTTTTTTTTTTTTTTTTTAAGGCCAGCTTTTCATTGATTTTAGTGATAAAAATAGCAGGTTATTTTTCTATCAGTGTAACTATTCTTTAATAAAAAGTTGGCAACTTTCTAAAGAAAAGAATCCATATTTTTTAAATGATATTTTAAGGGCTGTGGTTCAGTGACTGGCTACTGGCTTTACACATATGAGGCCCTAGGTTCAATCTCTAGTACTAAAGCAAGCAAGCAAGCAGACACAGACGTACCAAACAAAGGGAAAATATATCCAGTGAATTTTTTTTTAAGAATTTTTTTAAAGATTTTATTTATTATATGTAAGTACACTGTAGCTGTCTTCAGACACTCCAGAAGAGGGCGCCAGATCTCGTTACGGATGGTTGTGAGCCACCATGTGGATGCTGGGATTTGAACTTATCACCTTCAGAAGAGCAGTCGGGTGCTCTTCCCCGCTGAGCCATCTCACCAGCCTCCAGTGAATATTTAATTCTAAGTTAAATGTTTATTCTCAGGCTTGGTTGCATTTTCTCCTTTTTTAAATTTCAAATCTTCTACAATGAATTATTATTACTGTATTTTTTTTTAAAGTCATAATTTGTTTGGGGGAACAGGGTCTCATGTTGTCCAGGCTGGCCTCAAACTCACTATTTAGTCAAGGATAATCTTGAATTTCTGACTCTCCCAAGTGCTAGGATTAGAGGCATGTACCAAAACACCCAGGCTAGTAGGTAGCTTTAAATTAAAAAAACAACTAGTCCTGCAGTTAATCAGTGAGATGTCAAGCACCCCACGAACTGGTTTCCTAGCCACAGAGTTGTATTTGGGGTGATAAAGATACTTTGGAGCTAGATAGAGGTGGTAGTGAACAGCACTCTCTGTGTGTACTCCCGGTTGTGTGTGTGTGTGTGTGTGTGTGTGTACACACACGAATGCTCCAATAGAGGCAGACACCAAAGGACAACCTTTGGTATTATTCCTCAGGTTCCATACACCTTGTTACTTGCTGGATCTCTCTAGATGTGGAGCTCACTGATAAGGCCCGGCTGGCTGGCCAGTGTGTCTCCACCTCCCCAGGGCTGGGATGGCAATTTATACCATCATGCTGAGCTTTGTGATGCGTATGCTGGGGCTTGAAGGCAGACCCGAAAACATTTCACAGGCTCAGCTATTTCCCTCACCGTGCTTTTTAAGCCTGGTCTTTGCTGTGTAGCTCAGGCTGGCCTGGACTCCTAATGTGTGCTGCTTCAACCTCCCAAACACCAAGGTAAAAGTTGTAGACCGCCATGCCCAGTTCCAAAGTGGCTAATTTTACATTCCATGTAATTTTACATTCCATGAGGTGTTTTGTTTTGTTTTGGTTTTTGGTTTTTGAAGATAGGGTTTCTCTGTATAGTCCTGGCTGTCCTGGAACTCACTTTGTAGACCAGGCTGGCCTCGAACTCAGAAATCCGCCTGCCTCTGCCTCCCAAGTGCTGGGATAAAAGGCATGCACCACCACCGCCCAGCACATTCCATGAGTTTTATCTCACATTTAAAATGTGTAATCCCCGCCAACCGCCCGCCTCTCCCCCAGTTCCTCTGACACATCGAGGGGTATATTACCTTCTCCGTGCAGCAGTGATGGGTCCAGGAGCTCCATCATGTACTCGATTTCAGTGTCCAGTTCAAGCATGTCACACTGAGCTATGACATAGGTCAGGACTGGCAAGAAGTCATCTGCACCGTACATCCTCCCTAGGACCAGGACGAGAGGGCAAGGTGGGATATTTTTGTCTATGTTTCTTTCTTTCACATCCTATTTGCTGCTTTTATTAGCCACCACGGAGTCATGCAGAGGAAATGTGCTACTTATAAACAGGCGTGGGAGTTCCTGGAATTCACCTACGTGGCCCTTGACTCTCCCCGCCTGCTTTCTGGGACCAGCCCTTGCTCACAATCTCATAATGAATGTCTCTGAGACAGCTCAGATTTTCTTCCCATTTTTAAGATTTGTGCACTAGAATAGAGTGCTTTTAAGTGTTTTAAGCTGTTATCAAGGCATAATATGTACCCTGAATGAAAGATTTCCTTAGGCTAATTCTTTCTAGCTCACTGTCTTCTGTGTACATTTATTGAAAATGCAATGACAGACCAAACTTACGCCAGAAGAAAATTTTGCTTTCTGCTCAATGTTCATTTTATTTGTTTGATTTATTTAAATCTATGTTGATGATAGAAATTCAGTGCATTGATGATAGTACCTGATGAATAGCAATATAGAGGGAGAAGGAGGAAGAAGAAGGGGAAGAGGAATAAGAAGAAGAGGAAGAAGAAGGAGAAGGAAGAAGAGGAAGAAGAGGAGGAGGAAGAGGAGGAGTCCTTATCTCTTATGTTGTTTGCTTGCAATGGTGGTTCTTAAATGGGGTGACTTTGCCAACAGAAAGCCCACTTGACACTATCTGCAAACAGTTTTCATGATCACGGCTGGAGGGTGAGGGTGCAGATGGTATCCAGGATGCCGCTAAGCTTCCCCAGAGGAAGTGGGACATCCCCCACAATGAAGATAATCATGTCTGAAACAGTACCAGTGTACATACAGATGGAGAGATAATGCTATCAGAACAATGTAATCCTGAGCAGGTATTATTTTGGAAATAAATGATCTCATGAGGTACAGAGATATGAACTTCAAATTTCAGAGGCCTTGTCCACAGGCTGGCAATAGCGCAAGGTGTGTGTGTGTGTGTGTGTGTGTGTGTGTGTGTGTGTGTGTGTACATGCATATAGAGGCCAGGGGCTGACATTATGTGTTGTCCTCAGTTGCTCTCTTCTGTATTTACTGAGGCAGAGTTTCTCACTTGGAGCTCACCGATTTGGCTATTCTAGCTAGTCAGATTATCCTGGGGATCCCCTTTTCTCTGCCTCAAAAGTGTGGCATTGTGGGTAAGCTGCCACACAGATTCACCCAGCATCTGTGTGGATGCTGGAGATCTGAACTCTGGTCCTTATGCTTGCCTGACAAGTGCTTTGCTGGCTGAACCACCTCCCTGGTCCCAAGAGCTCAGAGGTTATAATCTTCACTCAGTAGCCTGCAATGCATGCGCATGTGCATTCCTATCCACTCCAGCAATGGGTAACAGAGCCTGTGTTTTCTCTCTGTGGTTTTTCTACTACGGCAATTTATGTCAAGAAAAAAGGTTGGTCATCGCCCACTCTCTGAAGGCCTGGGACAGGGTGGGCTCAGTCACTACCCATGATGAATCATGGATACTTCTGCATGTTTAGGAAAGAGCCAGGGGAATTCTGGGGACTTATTTCCTACTTTGTAATTCTTTGATGACTTCTGATCACATCGTTTCAGCCTCATTCTCACCAAGCACTCCAGATTTCTCATATGCATGGTGTAGATTATCAGCATAAACACACATGGGCCAGAGTGTGGCAAAGGTTCTCACTAATGTAGGAACTGCAGGGTTTAAGATTAAGGTGGCCAAAATCCCTCTGTAAAGAAACTCATTTGCACAGGGAGGGTGACAAATTCATAAGCACTAAGTCTTTTTTTTTTTTTTTTTTTTTTTTTCGAGACAGGGTTTCTCTGTATAGCCCTGGCTGTCCTGGAATTCACTTTGTAGACCAGGCTGGCCTCGAACTCAGAAATTCACCTGCCTCTGCCTCCCAAGTGCTGGGATTAAAGGCATGTGCCACCACTGTCCGGCAAGCACTAAGTCTTTAAGTCAGCATTCTAGACAACTCTTACTTTGTCCTTATCCATGTTCACTGACTGAGCTATTATGTGACTGCTGCATGAGACTCATTTGACGAATTCTGTCAGTTGCATTTGCAGTTCTAGAGGCTGCTGGGTGAAATCGAGAGACTGAAGGGAGGGGCTATTGGGGCTCCATCAGAAATCTAGGCCAAGTGACAGGCTGTCTCACCTGAGTTGTTCTCCATGACAGTGTAGATGAGCTTACAGACCCGTAGCAAAAGCATGACCTTCTTTTCTGGCGAATACATCTTCTGCATGGTCATGAATTTAAGCTTGATTTTCTCCAGCTCCATCAAGTCAGGGGTTGGGGCAAAGACCCCCAGTTCCTGTGGGTTCCTCTGCCGCACGAGTTGTAGGTTTTCCTTGAGTTGTTTCCACGAGCCGTCGGCTGTGTGGAAGTCCTTCAGCATGGCCTCCACATGGCCCTTGAGAGGTTTCAAGATGCATTTGTGCATGGCCTTCTCCAACACCACATCTGCCAAAGAAAACAGAAGCTACGGTGACCACAGTCTGAAGAGAGGGTGATGGCAACCGGTGCTTTCTTGGGAGACAGATCTGTGACTCCACACAGCCTTCAGAGGAGAGGACAAACATGTGATCAGAGAGTTTAACACCCATCAGACTACAGACAGAACCACCATGACTCACAGGGCAGGTAAGACAAGCTTGCCCTGATAATACTGCCCTTGAACACACTCAATAAAATAAACAGGCTTATGTTAATCTCCCTACATTCGAGCACATGTTTCAGAAGTCCTTCCCTGTTAATAATGGTATCTGGTAGGATTTTCTTCCTTTTTAAAACACACACACACACACACACACACACACACACACACACACACACACGCGCGTGTGTGTGTGTGTGTGCCTGCATGTGTGTGAGTGAGAGCGGCCATATGCTGGCAGGAACAGGGAGGTCAGAGGACAAGCTCGGTGTCCACCCTCATCTCCTACCTTATTTGAGGCACAGTCTCTTTTTTGTTGTCCACCAGTATGCATGCCAGGGTAGCTGGCCTGCAAGCTAAAGGGTTTTCTATAGTAGGGTGGGACTTGGGATTGGGTTCTGAACCAATTTGCAATAGAGGACATCAGCGAGGCATCAGGTGAGATCTGAATATAGCCTGCAGCTTTGGTAACCGAAGGGACCCACCCATAGTGGGGTGCTCCCTCCCAGAAGCCCCCATTAGGCACCAACTACATCCAAACACCTATTTTCACAGAGAGATTCTTTATGAAGCTGGCAAGAAAAGTAAAGTGGATGCCTCCTGGCAGAAGGCAGCAGCAAATGATCTTGCAGGTGTGATTTTTTTTTTAAGAGGAAAAAAAGAGGTTTGTGTTAGGGTGGGCTAGTACGTTGTGGTGGTTTGTTTTAATTGGCATGTTAATTAGGTGAACCAAAGGAGACTTTTGATTGCTGGACTTGAAGTCTTTGATAGCTGGACCTTGATGATCAGCCTTAGGAGTCTGGCATAAGAAAGAAAGTGTCCAAATAAGGGAATGGACCTTGGTGGCTGATTTTAATGATGTAGTCTATGGTTTACAAGGGAGAGGGAAGTGAGAAGGGCTAGCACTATGCTCGGGTCTGCTAGAGCCCTTCAGTAACGGTGAAAACAGCTTTAATATGTCCCCCCCCCCAAGTTTGATAACTATAATGAACTTTGCAATGGATAGCTTTGTTTTTAGGAAACAACAAAACATTGTGCTAAAAAGGGCATAATGCCTGTGATGAAGTCTCTAATGGTTCAGAAACAAAGAAGGTGCATATGTGTGCATGTGCAACATGCATATGAACAGAAAGAAGAACAAAGCGATGGTGGCAGAGGGCTAACACTGGGGACTTTGGGTGGAGGCAGGACACTTCTTTGTATTATTTGTACAATTTTCCTGTAAGTCTGATACTACTTCAAAATGAAAAGTTTAGATGTTTACATTTCTATGGAGCTAGGGAAACCTTTAGGTGTGGGTGGAGTTAATTTTCTCTCCTTTACATGGTCACCCAATGGAATAGCTTCCACTGTTGATACGCAGAAGAACAGTAACACAAATCTGTGTCTCTAGGCTGAAGACAATTTGCACAGTGATGAATTCTCTGCTTCTTCAGAGCCAGCTTTTTCATCTCACATACTACAATTCTCACCATCCCATCCGACCCATCGTGGTAACTGTCTGATATAGGACACAATGTGGTTCCATTCTGCAAGTGCACAGATCCACTCACTCACTTCTAAGACTGGAAAGAGTTGGGTTATTTCTGTGGCCTTCTGAAGTTCTTGATATTGGGTCGGATCATACTGAATTCAAATTCCTATCTCTTATTAGAAGTCTGGGGTGGGGTGGGGTGGGGAATAATGTAAGCCAGGTCTGCAAATCACAGAACAGCATGGCTGTGCCTGCATAGTCAGTACTGAGTCTTGAGGTTAATGCTGATCCCACAGTGATCAGATTTCCCCAGCCTAGGTTTGCCTTTGTTCCTCCACTTCCACACTCTGTCTTTGTTTAAAGACAGAGCAGCCACAAAAATTAAAGACCAAAAAAATAGAAGCACAAAAGGAAAGCAACGCACTGGCTTCACGTGACCTTAAACAGGTCCCTTCATTTGCATTGGTTCTGTCAATGAACTTATGCGATGTCATAGCTTCTTTGACCTTACTCTGTATGATCATTACCAAAAAAAAAAAAAAAAAAAAATCAATAACAGCAATTGAGAGATGAGCTAAGCCCTATCCAAATACCCCCTCATTATAACCTAATCCTTTGCAACAGCTCCTGACTTTTGCATAACATTAATTCTATGCTATGCATATTTTACAGATGAGGAAGTCCACAAATATCTAATGGCTATTTTGAGGAACAAGCATTTAGGCAGCTTTACAAGGTAAATCTTCTCTTTTTTCTTTTTCTCTCTCCTTTTTTGGTGAGCTAGGGATCAAGTTCAGGGCCTTGAGCATTACAAGCGTGGGTTCTTCCGCTGGAGCCGCACCCTCCTCCAACCCCCAAGCAAGTGATCTCTTATTTTAAATTTCAAGTCCCTTTGTAAGCACTGACCAGTTTGTCTACCTCATCCAAGGGTTCTGAAAGTGGCATTCATAAATACCTGCCACCTGCACCTTGGCAGACGGGTCGCCAAGGAAGTGGGTGGGGCATGCCAATCATGAATTAGGAATGCACATAAATGTCCATAGCAGGGCTATTTATGATTGCTCCAAATTGGAAAGAACCTAAAGCCTGGTCCAACAGATGGCTGCATAGGATGTATTCACACTGGGGAATAATACAATGGGACTCAGACAATGGGAGACATTGAGTCAGTGAGGAAGCACACAGTTCCACAGACAGCATGGGTGAAACTCCCAGATACTACACTGGGTGTGAAAGAGGCATAGTAGGCACAGCCGTTCATCTCTATAAAGTCTAATGCATAGCTTGCCAATGGTTCAAAAGTCAGGTTGGCAGTTGCCCAACTGAGGGGCCATGGGGCCACTTAGGTATGTGTGAGGATGGAGAAACTTTGCCTATTTGAGTGTCCATATATGAGACCCAATGCTTAAGACTAGTGTACTTTATGCATGCAAATACACATATGGACAGAAGAGACTGAAAAACAGCATGGAGTTTTTACCTGGGACTCTCAGAGCAACATGTAACTTCAGAATGAGCTTAGTCACCTCTGTGCCTGAGTGTTACACAAACTATCTCCAAATGGCTCTGGGATGTTCTTGGAGCATGAGGTCAATGGAAGGTTCATTCCCAGCAAACTGATCAGGCTCCCCCTTCCATTTATCCAAGTGGCCAGGGCCCAGTGCTGGGCTAGGTGTAGTGTGGCTGTGGGAATTTGTTAGGAGAAGCCCATTTCCTTAAAACCCAAAAGTAAACAAAATAATTCCTGGTGCTGAAATGGATGGGAAACCTGAATCCACCCTTTGATTTCACTTGATTCTAAGTTGTAGCCCAGGCTGTCCTGGGAATTGTTACTGTGTAGACCAAGCTAGCTTCAAACTCATAGCAATCTTCCTCCCTTTAGCTTCTATGGTTTGCTGACTCTTCACTGATTTTAGAAGTCACTCAAGGGGTGAAAAGCTTATAAGAGCTAGAGGACCAGGACATCTACCTAGAGATAGTGTCTTCTTTAAAAAGGAGAAGACAGAGAAGGAGGAGGAGGAGGAGGAGAAGAAGAAGAAACAGAGTAGAGGTGGTGGGTAGGAAAGAAAGGGTAGATCTTGACTTGAAGGAAATTCTTAAAGAATTAATAATAATAATAATAATAATAATAATAATAATAATAATAATAATATATTTTAAAAGTCACTCAGCTATGCAGTAAAGAAATAAGCCTCTACTATTGTCACCATGGATAATATGACTGAAGTGTGGTCACTATGGTGCAACTATTTATTTACCTTGTTTTCAGGAATCTGAATTTGTCTAGCAATTTCTCTGAAATGTGTCTAGTTCAAACCAGTTGAAACCAGTGACTCACTGCCTGGGCATGCCAGGTGTTTGATGGGTGACCATTTTCTACAAAGGGTCAAATACTCCACTCCCAGAATAGCTGCTGTTTTCTGTGCAGGTGGCCAATGGCTTCATTTTCCTTCTCTGTAAACACCTCTCTCCACACCTTAGCACCTTATCCATAAGCACCCACACACCTTTTCTATCCTCAAGAAGGTGGATTTGAGACTTGGGACTTTCCATCTCCTCATATTTGGCAACCCTGTGGACAAACTCTTTTGCCAAACACAGTGACTTCAGACATATGTGATGGTCACTGTCAGTATTAAGCATTTCTCTAAGGTTTTTGTTTGTTTGTTTGTTTGTTTGTTTGTTTGATCTTTTTAAAGACCACACTTTAAAACTAAGACTGGTCTCTTTGCTTTCTTTTCAGGGCTGTGCTCTTACTGCCCACCCTTACCAAACCCTTGATTTGTGGATGAGTGTGGGAGGGTTTGAAATAAAAGAAATGACCATTGACCCCACCAAGTGACCCCACTGCTTCTCTCCAGTAAGAAACCAAAGCTTCTGCTCTTAAGCAAGAGAGCAAAATCATTTGAGGAACATAAGAAACAGAACCTCGGGCTGGAGAGATGGCTCAGCAGTTAAGAGCACTGACTGCTCTTCCAAAGGTCCTGAGTTCAATTCCTGGCAACCACATGGTGGCTCACAACCATCTGTAACGATATCTGGCACCCTCTTCTGGAGTGTCTGAAGACAGCTACAGTGTACTTACATATAATAAATAAACAAATCTTTAAAAAAAAAAAAAAAAAAGAAAAAAGAAACAGAATCTCTCAGAATGAGGCCTAGCCCAGACAAAAAACCAAACCAAAACAGTGGCGGTGCTGAAAGCTCTTGGAGATTACCAGCTTGTTCCTTTCTACTGTTTTCCAGCATCTCTGTGTGCTTTAAGTCCAACACGAGGATCTCACATCTTTCCTACTAAAGAATAGCAATGCTATTCTAGACACTTTTTGTTCACAGACTCAAGTCCTCAAACAAACCTTGTACGAGGACAATATAGTCACTTCACAGAGGAAGAAATCATGTTGCCAGCAAGCAAGAGGGGGAGCCAGGATTGCAACCCGGAACACCTGTTTCAAGGGTTCTCAATGGTTGATGGTAAATTGGCTGCAGCTGCAACTCCATCTACAGAAAGCATGTGTAACGGAAGAATACAAATAGTACAAATATCCATTAATGAAATAGGAATAGCCAACTACTCTTTGATGCGCTCTCTCTCTCTCTCTCTCTCTCTCTCTCTCCTTTTCTGGTAATAAGAAAACACTAAAACAACTGGGCTTGGTGGTGTTTGCCTTTACAATCCCAGCACTTAGGAAGCAAAGAGTGGCTATTCTCTGTGACTTTGAAGCCAATCTGGTCTACATAAAGAGTTCCAGGACAGCCAGGGCTAGAGAAATCCGGTTGAAAAGAAAGAACGAACCAAAGAACTGTTTGAACTGTAATATTTTGGACCTTAGAAACCACATTTTAGCTGTAGCCTCTGAACGACCCAAACTGGAAACAAGGTTTATGAAAACAGGGGTCCAATCAACTGGTCCCATAGACTATCCCTAAGTGGGAGGCAGCAAAGACTGTTGGTTCTCCTTGCCTCGTTGCTAATTAATGTAGTAATTGATAAGAAATATTCAATGTGTTGGCCTTTAGACAACAATTGATTCACTCTTCTATGAAGAAACGGAGACAGGGCCTAGAGAGATGGCTCTGGTTAAGAGCACTGACTGCTCTTCCAGAGGTCCTGAGTTCAAATCCCAGCCACCACATGGTGGCTCACAACCATCTGTAATGGGATCTGATGCCCTCTTCTGGTGTGTCTGAAGTCAGCTATAGTGTACTCATATACATAAAAAAAAATAAATAAATCTTTAAAAGAAAGAAAGAAAGAAAGAGCAAGAAAGAGAGACAGAACTCTTGGGAGAAGGCAGCAGGAGGTCAGAAGTTCAAAGCCAGCCTCAGCTATGTAGCAATCTAATGGTCAACCTGGGCTCAGTGAGACTGTGTTTCAAAACAAGCAATAAGAGGGGAGAAAGAGTCTTCCCCTTTTCTGTCTGTCTGAGCTACAGGATATATTCAGAGGGTGGAGACAGCAGAAGAAACACTGTCTGCCTCTATAAAAAACTGGCTTTGCTTGTGAGCTTTCTTCTTACCCACTGCTGGCCAGGCAGCCGTGAGAACCCCAGAGAAAAGGGTGAAATTCAATGAAGCCCGTTGTAGAAGAAGCGTTGGAGGCCATTACACCCAGCTGCCAGTCCAGCTCCACCTTCTTAAGTGGCCATGACCAACTGACTTCAATTTTTTACCCTTACCATCCAGACTCTCTTCAGAATGTTCAGAATGGTTCATGCAAAGTCCTACAGGAACCATTAGTCTGAGCCTGACTGAGCTGGAGACTATTTACATGATACAAAATGGCGATTGATATCCTTGAAGGGATTCTAACAGTAACCAGAGTTTAAATAAATAACATGGATTGGGAGTCTTTGTCTTAGTTACTTTTCTGACCATAGTAACAGAATACCTGACAGAAAAGAGTCTTCAGGTAGGAAGGGTTTACTTTGGTTTGCAGTTTGAAGGTACACAGTCCATCGTGGTGAATGAGGTGGTTCTGTCTCTGTCAGGGGGAGCTCAGTGTCTACTTGCTTATTATCTGGGAAGACCAGGAAACAGAGAGAACGGAAGCAGAGGCAGACTTAGGCTATAACCCTTAAAGGCCTTTTCTCCATAAAAAATACCAAGAAAGCTACTTGACAAAGATAGTAGGAGACTAACTAGCTTATACAGCTTCTTGGTTGACTCTCACCCTAGAATTCTGGTTATTCAAAAAGGATGAAAGTGTCAGAACTAGAAACTAACACTTGATAGCAATATGAGGTGCTCTTGTAGGAAAGCTGAGTTGTTGAATTTAAACATCTACAGTTCTAACATACAATAGGCACTTGTCTATGTAGTTCCCATTTTAGGATTACCTGGGAACTCTCATTTCTCAGCTGTCCCCACCAACCTGGAAAACCACTGTAGTGGGATGAGAAAGTCTGAAGCCAGATGTCTTGGGTTCTGGCTACTGGATATCACATGGGCAGCAACTGTCAAAGAGTCAGGGCACAGCAATGTACACCATACCTTGTTATAAGGAAAGAAAGGGCAGCAAGCAGGTGCCGTGACCAGAACACACATGCAGGTGATCAGCCACCAAGCAGAGACTCCCAGCCCAGGGGTCCGGCCTCAGCATTTCCAGTGACACAGCCCGAACTCCCGCCTTTCAGCAGAGAAGTTTCTCTCAGCAGAGTGTGTAGCCAAGGGAAGCAGAAGGCTGTTTGCTGAGGTTGCCTGACTTAGGCATAAAGTATACATGTCCACAATTTAAATGTGTGACCTTGAGGGAGAATGGCTTTCCCCTGGCTCAGTTCTCTCATCTGTTATCAGGCTTCCCCAGCTTCACAACAGAACTGCTGAGAGGACTTGGTGAGGTCCCACGCCATGAGTACCCACTGTGCATCGGACACCTACTAAGGATGCTAAATTCATGCTTCCCTTGGAACAGGTAATGCTTCTGAAGAGACTCCAGGTTTATGGATTCAGGTCGGGGGTTTTTATTTTGCATTTTAATATTAATTGTAGTTAGATTAATAGCCCTCTGCTTTCCTAGTCACCGCCTTCCCTTGCTCAGATACTCATCCCTGTTAGCTCCTCCCCTCTGCTAAAAAACTGAGGGTCTGAGGCTTTCTAGCTTCTCTGTGCTTTGATTGTTCTAGAGTTTTATCACAGCCTCATTTTGTTCCCATCTAACATCATGGAAAGCAGAGAGAGTTAGATATCTTGGGTGGTCATGTATCCATCCCAGCAAAGGAAGTGAACCCAGCCTTATTTCAGACGAGGAAACATGGCACAGTGCAGGGGCTAGGAGGATACCCAAGCCTCTCACTGAGTATGGGTCAAAGGGTGGGGTCAACCCATCACTAGTGCAGGTTTGGGTGGGGTGACTGGAGAAGCCCAGATTACATCGTTGTGCCTACTCCATTCTGTCTACTCTAGGACTAGCCAGGACCTCTCTCTGTGCTTCTGGACCTTCTCACAAGCTCCTCCTGGGTCTGCTCTATTTTTCACAACTTGGATTCCAATGATGCTTTCCATTCGCCCACCTCTCTCATTACCTCCCCTGTATCAGCACATCATCCACACGCACTTCAACTCCTCAACCATAACGCTTTATACCAGCCTAGCCAAGAACATATCAATATACAAATGGCAAGCACTGGCATTGTGATTCACTTACTTTGTTTTTTTTTTTAATTACGTGTATGCATGTGTATCTGAGTATGGGTATATGCACACAAATGCAGGTAGCCTAGGAGGCCAGCAGAGGGCATCAGATCCCTTACAGGAGGTGGTAAACCACCCAAGATGAGTTCTGGGGACTGAACTTGAGTTCACTGAAGGAGTAGTGCATGTAATTAGTCACTTTCTAGAGCCTCTCATTTTAAGTTTTGCCCATTTGGTAAGTTTCAGTGAAGGCCACCATGAAAGCATATGGGCTTGATCCAGGTAGCATCTCACATAAGGAATCTCTAGGACTGATTTCAGTGCCTTCCAGTAAAAGATCAGAAAAAACCAAGGCAGGGAAGAAGGGGAAGTGTGCCTGTCCTCTGCTCAGACGCTGAGCTTGTGAGGCTGGGCTGGAGGTCAGCCCTGCAGACCACTGAAGCCTCAGCCTGTGCACAGCCCACTTTGCTGACACAGCCAATTGGAATTATTCTCTTTGTGAGTAGTGTAGTGGGAAAGCAAACTGTAATTTTTCTAGACAATCAGTGTGGTAACTTAGGGCCCCTGACTCACCCTTCAATTCTGGTACAAACTCCTCTTTTCCCTGGGGTTTCTTGCCCAAGAGGCAGAACTGTCTAGCTCAGAAAACCATCTAGCACAAACACGCCTTGCTCTGTAATGCAATCCACACTTTGAACCTCTGAGCAGGGCTTTGGGAATGGCAGAGTTGGAGGTTCCTTGGGTGGAATATCATGGAGTGGCTGACTTATGCTCACAGGCTCTCAGCTATGGGGTGGTGAGCCTTCTTGTGGCTGCTATAACAGAGCAGACCGAATTTTGATATTCTAAAGTAAGAATGAAGCCGGACTTGGTGGTGCATGCCTGTAATCCCAGATACTTGGGTGGCTGAGACAAGAGGATCACAAGTCAGGGCCATTCTGGGCTGCAGAGTAAATTCAAGGCCAGCCCAGGCAACTTATTAAGACCCTGTCTCAAAATAAAAAGAAAAATGAGGGCTTATGCTTGCCTACTGTATGCCAGGCTCTAAATTCAATCCTTAGTACTGAGGTGGGGTATAAAATTATTTAGCATTTAAACTAATCTTCAATAATAATATAGGCATTTTTTTTCAAACTTTGGAAGCGTCCACTCTTTCTCTATTACTGTACTAATTCTTAACTCTAAGACACTTGATCCTTTCAGATGACAGAGTCACAAGTACTAGATTAACAGTCAGAAGATACAAGGTTTTAATCTCAGTTTGGCATTAGCATCCCTCTGGCCACATGACTCAGAATGGCTTTTTAAGAAGCAAATAATTTAAGGTCTTAAATCACATTGTGAATTTATGATAATTACATTAGACATTGAAACTTGTGCCTGACTTGAACACTCATTTAAAATAGCACTGAATTTGCAGGACTTGAGAGGCAGAAACAGAGGCTGAGGTGAAAGCCACAAGTTTGAAGCCAGCCTGGTCTACACAGTGAGTTCTAACCTGGTCTATCTAGTGAGCTCCAGACTTTACATAATGAGTTCCAGCCTGGTCTACATTACAAATTCCAAGCCAATGGAGACTCCCCTCTCTAAAGAGCTAAAACAAAAATGGAACCCTTATATGAAACAAAACGAACACACAATGGCTTCACTCAAAACAACTAACAACAACCCCAAATGATACAAAACCAAACCAAAAACCTTTGCCAGAATCTGAACCAAAGTAGCAGTGGTTGCTTAACTTGGAAAAATGACATGTGACCTCCCCTTTTTGGAGGTGGGGTTTCTCACTTGGTAGCCCAGATCAGCATCTGACCCTGGGGCTAAAGTAATCCTCCTGCTTCAACCTCTTATAGCTGGGACTATAGGTGAGTGTCCCTGCACCAGGCTCTCAATGTTCCCTTTTTACGAGTTCTTCATTCTTCGGAGTTCAAACACATTTCAGCACCGTCTCTCCGGGAAACCAACAAACAACAACAAAGATCAAAAAGCAAAACCACTCGTGAATACCCAAATCAACGTGCTCTGGGACAAGTGTGGGCATTGGGTTTAAGGATGCTTCTTCAAAGAATTGAAATACTCTTCGAAAAAAAAGCACATTTTAGTTTATAGCAATGAAAGAAAACATGATAGTGTCTCGTTTTTCACTGCTAAGTGTTAGGAATCTGGAGGGTTGGATGTTTTGCCAGAATTAGTCATCTGTGGTGAACATCTATGAAATAGAAACTCTGAGGGCTACTAACATTTTCAGAGTTAGACAAATTTTGCTTTTCTTGAAATAAAACTTAAAGACAGGAAGAGTCTCCAAGGGTGATATCAAGTCAAAGGGGAAAACCGTTCTACTAAAATTAAAGCATTGGCTGTCAGAGACCAAAGCAAGCATACCAACAGGGAATGGCTGTTGGGGGAAACTTATGGTCATCCACTATGGTTCTTCATACCATGGGATCCCAGTTAGGAGTCTGACTTCCTCTGCCAGTTAAGAACTGACTGAAGAGCTTTGGGTAAAGCCTTGACGTGTGTCCCGTTCTTATTAAAGCACTGACTTGGTCTTCCCTCTCTCACCTCTCGGTGGAAGGTGGGGGGCTGAGTGACAGCTGTCCAGAAGGTGGTGGGCTCGAATGAAGGGAGAGAGGGTCACAACCTCATTAACATCATTGTTCAACAGACTCACCAAGCTGATGCCAGGCAACTATCTATATTCAAGACCCTCTAAAGGGCAGGGCTTTGGGACAGTCTCAGTAGAATGAAAATTCCCCATTTTAGCACATGGCCACAGACAGTGGCAGCTTTTTATTTTGACATTGACTCACTACAAAAAAACAAAAACAAAACAAAAAACAAAAAAACCTGACACTTGAGTAGAAAGCACTCAAGGAGATCGGTCAGCACTTGAACAAAGTGAGAACGGCTGAGACCTCTTCTCCCACCCACCCCAACTCCTAAAGAACCAGCCTCGGAAGGTGGTACAAACACTGCCAGCACAGCACAGATCAAGGAGATCCTTGTGTACAGAATTCATGAGGTCACTTCACCTGTGAATGACAGCTCTGATTCTCCAGGGATTAACCCTTGAAATGCCTCCTCCCACTTCCTTGGCTTCGGAGTGAACGTTCTGTAAGTCTGGGATTAAGTTAGAATTCCCTTCTCCTATATTTGGTCCCCCAGAAGTAATGAGAAAGGAAGACAGGAAGAAATTCTTTTAAAGTAGAGAAACCCAGATGACATTCCTGAAAAGCTTTCCCCGGACTCAGACACCTGTTCAGAACAAATCTGAGGCTTGAAATTCTGCAGATAGCTCACAACGAAGATTCCTGTATTCCTTCCAGGAAGTGCGATAGTGAGATGTGGGAATAAGCACACAAGCATATGCACGCGAGCACACACACACACACACACACACACACACACACACACACACACACTCATGCACCAGAGCACCAGAGATCAGAAGACCTGGGTTGCATACCACTCCCCTACAGGTCTAGGCCCATACACAGCTCTACACAACCTGGCCTCCTTTGGAACTTGCAAATGCTGAACAATATATGCAGAAATATACCAATATTGGATGAAGCGTCTCAAAAGTGTCAGTGTATTAACAAGTCCATAGGAAGCCACCCAGCCCTACAACAGAGGGAAATGTTGGGTTAACTCAAAGTTCTCATCAGAGTCCTAATTTAGTCACTTCCACATAGAAGGGGACTGACTGGCTTTCTAATAACTTCTTCCCCCTTGGTGTGGTTCTCTGGCTGACCTCTGCAACACTAGCCTTCTCCTTACTTTCAAAAGTCTGGTGCTCTTCGATGTCCTTTCAAAACACTATGGTTTTCATTCATGAAGCAACAGGAGAAAACTGCCTGCCTTCAGGCAAATGTTAAGAAAATACAAAACATGCCAAAGCAGGCTGGGTATGGCAGCACATCTCTATAGTCCCAGCTAGCCCTGAAACTAAGCAGGGTGGCTGGACTCTAGACTGTGCAGCCAGGCTGAGCAATACAGCTAGACTTCTGACTTAAAACAAAACCAAACAACCAACAAATAAACAGCAAAACCAATAGAAAAGCACAACAACGTTTGAAGGTTTTTTTTTTTTGGTTGTTGTTTTGTTTTTTAATTTGTTTTAGCCACAGCATAGGGCCAGCAAACTCACATCCTCCAACAATAGATAGGACAAACATGTGCAGTCGGGCTGGCACAGCAGGGGCTTGGAAGCTGAGGCTGAAGAACTGGTGGTTCGAGGCTGGTCTGGGCCACTAAGTATAGAGCTTCATACCAGTTCAAGCTCTGAACTTGCCAGCTACTAGATGGTGTGGGCTGGCATACAATCTGCCTTCCTCCATCCCTCAAGAGATAGAAAGCATTTTGACTAGAGTGTGTATGGAAGGGGAGGAGAGCGCTCACTGAAGCAGCCTGTTCAGGCTTCTCGTTCATATGGGAGGCTCTACAGAGGTGGGCTTCCTTTCTAACTAGGGGTCCCTGTGAACATGATGTTGGAGGGGGTCTTCAGGAGAGAGACGACTCTGGGGCTGCAGGGGAAAGAGGGAACTTGTGTGGATATTCTGCATTCTGCAGAAGTCTCCGGAATTGCTTTCCATTCTTAGGGTAGCACAAAGACACATTCCTTTCAGCCACTTTCTCTGGAGCTCCTTTAGCCACGCCCAAACAGAACCCTGGGCTAGGTCAGAGTCCCACAAGAAAACAAACAAGGCTTTGAGTCTTTTGTGACCAAATCAAAGAGCTGCTCAAATTCAGAGAGAGAGAGAGAGAGAGAGAGAGAGAGAGAGAGAGAGAGAGAGAAACACATGCTCTACCACACACTGTTTACTACTTTTGACAAACACATCCAATCAGAAAGAAGAAATCTGTATTTAGCTAAAGCATGGAAATGTTTGTAAACTCTTGGCTGTTGCTGCCCACTGAATGAAGTCTCTGGTCTCTGAAATTAACCTTTTAAGAGTCAATGCCTGAAACTAAAACAAAATAACAACACCATCAACAGCAGCAGCAGCAGCAGCAGCAACAACAACAACAAAAACCCTGGCTACTCCCGCCCTGGAAAAAAAGACTGCTTGCCAAATTCAAATTTGCCTTGGCAAGTTGCTTACCAAAGTAACAATTCAGCCCTTCTGTGAGGTTACAAAGAAAGCATTTCCCCTTGACTCTGGAGAGAATGCCTTTCATGTGATTTTCAAATTATGTCACTTAATGGTACACCAAATAAACTTCTCTTTCCTATTTCTTGTTTCTTCCCACACTGCCTAATACAGGCTCTGTAGGGTGAAAGCCAACAGGTAGGTTCCACTTGAGTCTGGACAGGAACAGGGTCTGGAGGGTTGGTCTGAGTTCTTCTCTCTGGGCTGGGGGCTTGGACACAGGTGTGCTCCCCCCCCCCCAGTCTTCATAGTCCTAGCATATGCTACAAAACAAAAGCACCCACAGCCTCTGGAAAGACAGTGAAAATACTGTCAATAAGCATGCAGGTTATAGAGGGACGCATAGCCAGAAAATGTGCAACAGATGTGTCACACTCATAGAGCAAGCGCAGGCAGCAACTGGGACCTTTCAAAGTGGTACAAAGCCCAGCCCTGGGTAGAATCCTTCTGCAGTTCTAAATATCTGAAGCTTGGTGTATAGCATCTGCCTTAAAAGGGAGATCTTTCCATTCAATTCAGATAGGAGAGTGTGTGATTTGGAACTCCAGAGTAAACTTCATTCCAGACAACAAGGACACACCGGCTGACAAGGGTTAGAGCACATCTTACGCTTGAAGTGGGTAGAAGGGCACTTACCAATTTGGTCTTCTGGGATCAGTGACTCAATAGGGGGGTCCAGTTCAGAGCTCTGAGACAAATAGTTCTTGACTTGGGTCATAAACTGCCGGATAGTCTGCAGCATATCGGTGCTGGACACATGGCACTCCTTGTTCTCCTTCAGGAAGCTCACATAGTCCTGCACCAAGCACCCAAAATAGGTGCATTTGTCCCGGGACAGCTCGGCGATCCTGCGGACCATCCGCTTCTCAGGGGTCATGAAGGAGCTGAACACCCCGCTCATCTTTCGCAACTGGGACTTGACAAGCTTGGGCAGCACAAAAGAGCTGTTCCTCTTCTTTTTGGACTTGATGGGAGGTGCCATGGTCTCCTGGTCACTCTCCCCTTCGTAGTCCTCCAGGCTGCTGGTGGTGTCGGCCTCGTACCCATACAGAGGCATGCTCCGGTCGAACTCTAGCGAGTCGGAGGAGGAAGTGGAAAGACTCATGTCGCTCAGCCTCTGCCTGGCTCCATGGCACGGTGGTGGCTGTGATTCAGAGCCGGGCGGCGGCGCCCTTGTGCAATCCCCGGGGGCGTCCCTAGGCGGGGCTCCACCTGCGTGCCCAGCTGTGCCCATCTCTAGCTCCAGCTCCAGCTCGGGCTCCGGCTCCGAGCTCCGGCTGGGCCGGCAGGCAGTCAAGGTCTTGGCGCTGCTTTCCGCTTCCAAAAAAGAAGCCTGCTTCTTCAGCCGGGGTGGAGGGATGGGAGTTGGTTTTGTTCCAAGCAGAGCTACGTTCCCATGTTTGCTGTGGTTGACTGTTTCTGGCATGCTCGTCTGGGGTTCAGTCCTGGATAGCCCAGGGCTTGTGTGCAGACTATTAATAGCGGGTGGCGGGGGCCTGGGTGGGGGGGACCGAGGTCTCTCGGTGCCATTCGCGTTGGGAGTCCTTGTGCTCGGCCGCTTTGGGCCTGTGCTGAGGTCCTGGCTGTGCACTTTCAAGAAAAGAGGATTAATAAAACACAAGGCTCCGTTGGTCTGGCTGCACTCCAGCTCCGAAGGCGTCCTGGTTTTTATAGAATGCACTCCATTTATAAGGCAGAGCTGACGCAAGGAGGCAGGGCAGATGCCGGCTGAGGGAAGAGGCCTATGGGGAGGTGGGGAGTTAGGGGGTTTGTTGTCTGCCGAGGAGCTCCAAAAATCTGTAAGTCATTATCAGCAAAGACAAGAATGTAAATATAGTGCACTTGGGACATTCCTTCACACACACACACACACACACACACACACACACACACACACACTGTGGGGCAACAGGGGCTTAACTTGGGGTCTGCTTTTTTCCTTTGATCCTTCTCCCCTCCCCCCTTTCCCTTACTGGAAAGGGCAGGAAGGCAGCTATGGGTTCACAGAGAGACTCCAGGGGCCTCTCACCTTCAAAGGCTTTGAGAAAGGTTGGCTGAGCCAACAGGCAGCTCCAGCCCAGCCCTTCACACAGGTAAGAAGGACAAAGAAAACTGGAATGAGTCCAGGATAAGCTTGTAAAGGACACGGAACTACTGAGCCTGCTTTTCAAAATCCCACTCAGCCCAGAGAGCAACGCCACCCTTTCCAATCTACTTTTCCCGGGTGCCCTCCAAGGAGGCGGTGGCCAGCCAAGGAATCCATCTGGCCTCCAAGTTCCCCTTTATGAGGTAGGACCAGCAGCTGGGCCTGGGGGATATTACACAATCTACTTGTGGTTTTACAGATTCAGCATTAAAACCCAACAAAGAGGAAAACGGCATTCAAGGGTCCCATCCGTACAGGGGGTAGGATGGGGATACAGAGTGAGTGTGTGTGTGTGTTCATATTAGATTCTAGACATCATTCAAACACTGTGTAGTCTGACTGTCAACCTATCCAAAAACCAAAGTCCTAAAATCTTAAAAGAATTCTCTTTCCATCTAGGAGGAAAATATTTAACTAAAGTTAAAATCATACTGATTCTGCCAGAGCATTGGGGTAAAGTCAAACCAGGTGAACTGTGTGTATTGTCGGCCACTGTGTGGTAGAATCTTGCTGTGGGGGTGGGGTGACTAGCAGAAGCAGACTTCAGAAGTCCCACCTGCCGGAGTAAGGACCTTAGGTAGGATGAGGGACATGGCTCACAGCAGTAGGGTGGGGGCTGATTAAGAGGGAAAGAGAGAGACAGGTGTCATTAAGAGATCTTCATCCTTACCCTCCTCACAGCACCAGAGTAGCAGAGGTGTCTCTGTACCACTGAAGATAAAAGCCCCACATTGAACCTCTCTTTCCCTTAGTGCTGCCTTTCCCCAGAAAGATGCCACAGAAAGGGAAGGCTCTGGCAGCTCAAACAGGCTTATGCCTGGCTCGCTACTTCTGGGGAGCCCTGCTAGTTTGATGAGAGGAGATTTAGGGGTTACCCAGGCACACTTAGCTCCAGTATTTGAGAGTCGGATGGGCATTGGGTAATGAATCCCAGAGACTGTGACTCAGGGACCTCATGGTTCTGAGAGCTGCATTTTGCTATGGAAGTGAGATTCTTACAAGTGTTTTTGATGTAGCGATAGGGCCACAAGGGATTCATTTTAAGACAGAGCCACGCATGGACACCCACTTACTTAGTCCCAGTTGGGCTAGTTCTTCAAGCTGAGACTCCGTCTTGGCTGTTGAAATGGCATAAGGCAGCTTCAAGGTGAAGGGCAGAACATCCCTGTTGTAAGCAAAATGGAGAGAGAAGGTTGGTAGTTACGTGGCTGGTGACTCTCTCTTACATTATTTTTTTTTTTCCACTCTGGAAATGTTTCATCTTAAACTGTTGAAAACATCTCAAGTGGACACCATACCGCACACAACCAGACCTTTTCTCTATTTGGTGACTCTCATCCGATTTTTTCCCACTGTGGGACAGGCCGAGACACAAGGCTGCTTGATTGAATCTGTGCCAATGATCAAATCTCCCCGATGGGTAAGCATTAGGGGTGCAGAGTTCAATATCAGAATGACTGTGCTGGTAATCTCATCACTCTTGTAATGCTTGGTGCCCCACTTGGTGAGATGCCAATCTTCGTGTTGCATTCTTACTCTCTAGACAGGAATGTTCATCATCAACCCCCATCACCTTACAGGCAGCAGGCTCTCAGCAAGGAAGTATCTGCTGGCCCCCTCGAATGCAGTTTCATTGTGCCACAGTCCAACTGGAGATCACTCATGTTACCTCTGGGTGTTGGAAATGAAGGTCTCTACTGTGTTTCACAGCTGATGTACCTAACTTGGTCCCCAAGGGGTAGTGGTGGTGTCCTGTCATATTATGAAATGCATACTTAGATTCTGGCAATCTGGATGGTGCTCGGAGGTCATGAATGTCACTTGCCATTGGGTCAACCTTCGAAGGCAAGTTTCATGTCAACAACCAGCAAAGAGGATGGCACCATGTGCTGATGTGCCATATGCAGAGGGGACCCAGAGAGCGACAAAAGCCTAATAGGAAAGCACTAAGCCAACATCACGGTCCTGCCATGGTCAGGGCATAAAGTCTTCAGGAGCACATGCCTGGGCCATAGTATGTTTCTCAGACAGGGCAGAGGCAGATGGAAGAAACAGCTGCTCATTTTCATCTGCAAGGCTGAGAACCAAACCCTTAGAACTCATAAGGTTAGCATAGGTGTTCGCACAAGCCCCTGTCCAGGAGAATGTCATATTCAAAGACAATGGTGACCCAAACAAAAAGGAGTTATTTATTTATTTATTGGTAGTGTTGTTGGACTTACAAAAAAAATAATTATTTACTCCTTCACTCCACAAATGTTTATTATTAGTTAGGAGAAACAGACATTGTTCTGGGCTAGGAAGAAAACACGCGTCCCTGCCAGAAGAGAGAACCATGACAATGAACACTACCAGGATATAAACAAATAAGCTATGTATAGAATTTATGGGAAGGGCCACAGACCATGGGAAAGCATGTGTGAAGGAGAAACAGACTGTTTGAAGCCAGGTGTTAGGAGGCACGCTTGTAGCACTGTGTACGACAGGGAGGCTTACGCAGGAGGATCAGAAGTTCCAGGCCAGCTGGAATTTGCCACACAGCAAATTCCAGAACAGCCTGCCTCAAAAACAAAATAAATAAAAATATAAGAGGGCCAGCCAGTGAGATGGCCCAGTGAATAAAGGTGGTTGCTATGCCAACTTGGACACCTAAGCTTGATCCAAAAAAACCCATGGAAAGATGAATGGAGAGACCTGAGTCCAAGAGTTGTCCTCTGGCATCCACATGCACATCGAGGCACCAGCAACTGCCCCCCCTCACTCTTTAAAAAAGAAATTAAGCCAATAAAGAAAAAAGAGTATTTGAAAGCAATTAGAACCTAGGCCAAGATTCCTAAATAGTTAATTCAGATTATATATAATATACATATTATATACATCACACACATATACACACACAGTCTGGTGGAGGGAGTTTCAGGAAATGACCAATACTTTTGTTTGTTTGTTTGTTTTTTGTTTTTTTTCGAGACAGGGTTTCTCTGTATAGCCCTGGCTGTCCTGGCACTCACTTTGTAGACCAGGCTGGCCTCGAACTCGGAAATCCACCTGCCTCTGCCTCCCGAGTGCTGGGATTATGAGGGTGATTCCTAATGTGCAATAGCACATATATGAATGTGCACCCTGCCCACATGCACCTACACACATGCAAAATGCATACACGCTACATACACAAACAGAAAAAAGATGTATTCGGTGAATAAATCACACAGGGAAGACAATTCCAAGGGGTGGGAACAGTAGGTGAACAGGGCCTAGGATGGGGAGGGTCTGCTACACAGAGAACAGCAGTAAGTGGGTCACTGTGGCAGGCACGGAGTTAGTGAGCGATAGAAACGGAAGCTTCTGCCTCTTATTTTGTCATCAAAACCATGCCTTGAAAGTTTCTGTTGAAGAAAATCACACACCAGATCATCCTGTTGTTTATGGTGAGATTAGGCAACACTGTGGAATGAACTAGATCAAATCTGGGCGGCTGGAAAATCTTGGAACCCTTAAAGCTGTTGACAGTCAATTACAAAGCTGCAGAGTCCATGAAAATAACAAAGCAAGGGTGTTCCGACACCCGATGGTGTCACCCAAACTCTACCACGCTCTCCTACGATGTCAGGAGGCTGCTTCTCCTGAGGGTGTCCAGCCCTGGTCAACTCCTGCTTCCGTGAGGCCTTTACACCTGACCTGAGATTGAGAACAGCTTCTTCAGTGTCCTGGTGGGGCAGTGACCCTGGCTCTAACCCAAAGTGGAGACTAATGAGAACTAGACTCGTGTAACAAGAAAGTATATCTCAAACACGTGTTTGTAAAAACCTTACTCAGTCCATTTAAATCTTCTTTCTTTATGCAATGCAGAGAAAAGTAACATGTAACAAAACCAACCTATGTTTATTTTAAGCTTTTACCTAGCTCAGCATGCTGCCTGGAGTCTAAACATCATCTGACAGCTTGGGTTTTCTTAATGACATAGGACAGGAAGCTACACCTGCCATTTGTTAATAGACGGTTGTAGGTTTTGACTTATTTAGACAATTAGATGTTGTACATGAGCCACCTTACACTGGAGTGCCCAGCATTTTAACACACACACACACATGACACACACACATGACACCCCTACACACACACACACACACACACACACACACACACACACACACACACACTTCTTTCTTATCTCCACCTCATTTAAAAAACAAAAGAGCCCTGATGTTAAAGTTTGCACATAACAAAACAGAACCAACATCTTACATACAGAACTTTCTCCCATGAGTTCCAGTAAATGCACAATCTAGATTTATTTTATCTTTGCTCTGTGTGTTTTGTTTCTAAAGAAAGAGAAACTAATATTACCCAGCAGCATTCTATATCTGCTAGTTTTGTTTCTTTTTAAGGTTTGCTTCTTTCTCTTATATGTATGAGTATTTTGCCTGCATGTATATCTTGCCAAATGTATGCCAGGTGCCCTTAGAGGCCAGAAAGGTATGTTGGATCCACTGGGACTGGAATGACAGCTGTGATCCAAGAATCAAATACCAGTCCTCTAGAACACCAGCCAGTACTCTTAACACCACCCCACCCCAGCAATTTCTACAGTCGCTCAGAGCTGCTGGGTTCTGACTATATGATGGTAAGCAAGCACCTCACTCTCATAGTTCTAATTCACAAGGCTGCCAGGAGGGCAAGGGATAATGTGCCTGTTGTACCTGGCACAAACATGCAAGACATAAGCTATTATTTCAATATTAGAAGTACGGTCCAAGCCCAGTAGCAGTATCAGCATCACCTGGGGGCTTGCTGGACATGCAGAATGTGGCACAGCCCAGACCCTTTGAGACCCTCTTAACAGAGTTACAATTGATGCTGGGGCACAACTGAGTGTGAGAGGCAGTTGTTTCTCTGTACTGTGCTGGCAATGCCCCAGCTGCTGACGGGTGGCAGTCACTACTTCTTTTCCCAACTGTGCTTTCCATTGAGCTCATCCAACACTGCAAGTTGGGCGCCCACTCACTGTGGATTCTTTTGTCCGTGCACACCGGGCACGTTCTGTGTGGGAACCCACCATGATGAATTCTCTACTAGCAACCAGGCAGGAGGCTTCAGAAATATTTCGGAAAGACTGGATTCTGTCCGGCTGGGGAGATGGCTCAGCAGTTAAGAGCACGGACTGCTCTTCTCAAGATCCTGAGTTCAAATCCCAGAAACCACATGGTGGCTCACAACCATCTGTAATGGGATCTGATGCCCTCTTCTGGTGTGTCTGAAGTGTACTTAGATATAATAATAAATAAATCTTTGGGCTGGAGTGAGCAGGGCTGGAACGAGCGGGGCCGACCAGAGGGGGGGGGGTGCAGAGTGAGCAGAGGTCCTGAATTCAATTCCCAGCAACCATATGATGGCTTACAACCATCTGTACAGCTGTGGGCGTACTCATATACATAAAATAAATAAATAAATAAATAAATAAATAAATAAATAAATAAATCTTAAGAAAATACTTTAAAACTGGATCCTGTCAACCACTAATGACCAAGCATGTCAGTAAGGAACATTAGAGGAGTAATGGAAGCAAAGGAGAAATGACTCTCAGGCCCTTGACCTACAAATGCTGGCGCTGGATTCTTCTGTAAGCACCTCAAGTGTGTACTGGGCTTAGTAATTTGCCAATGGCCTTCCTTTACTTTACGACTTTTAATCACCAGCCTGCCTGGCTACTCTAGCAGGTACTGTGGCCTGCTTCTGAGTATAGAGGACAGAGACGGGATCTCCTCTCTGTGGCTGCCAAATATTTGTGGGTGTAAGGCTCTTTCCCCAACAACAGCACAATTACTGAAAGGCAAAGTTGGAAGGTGAGTTGACAGCCAGCCTCACCTCTGGCTGACATGTCAGCACCGACATCCTCTCTAACCTGGGTGGCTTGAGACCAGATCGGGTGTGGTCTCTTGGGGTGGGGGTGGCTGAGGGAAGGGGTGGGTGCTGCTGGGGCTATGTCTTTGGGTAACATGTTTCTTTTAAGCCTTTTAGAGACAGGAATTGCAATCATCATAGCATTGGGGTGCTATTGGTTTTAGTTATGCAGCGCTTAAGGAAGCAGGAGAATTTCACTGCTTGAGATAATGCATCTCACAACTGTTTAAGGGTTTTATTTGTTTGTTTGGTTTTTTTGCACAATTTTAATATAATCCTGAATGGTCAGGATATAATTACATTAAAATAATCATACTCTGTTCTAAACTTTGCCCCCAGAGCTTCATATTTGCATAAAGCAGCTCCAGGTTGTGGTTTGTGTGATACCCAGCACAGCAACTGCAACCGCAACGCGCGTCACGTCACTCTGCATATATGTGTGCATTAAATACGCATATATTTAGCTGAGTTTTAAAATGCCAAAGAAAGAGAAGTGATGTAGTATTCAGCTAGGCAATGTCTTCATTCTCTTAATTGAAAAAAAAAAAACAAAAACGTGTGATGAGCAGTTGTCCCTCAGCTGTTTAGGAGTGAAGCACAGAGGTCCCAGAATCTGTGAGCCTACCCTGGAGTGTCCCTTTGGGAGAGCTCCCCATGCAGGCCCTGCCTGTCCTGGGAGCGGCCCTCCTTTCCTTCCTGCTAGTGAGCAGGGCTAGGGTCTCCTCGGGAGATGCCTCCTCTACCTCAGGCCGTTCACTGGGCAGCTTCAGCCCGAGAGATTAGTTGTTATGCTGGGCAGAGAAAATCAACAGGCTGATGGATGCCAAATAATCTAATCCTTAAATTAAAATAAACTGAGCTAAACCAAAATGACTCTCCAGTCTCAGTGAGATAGCTGTGAGTCCTGAGCTCTGAAAAGATAGTTTCCTGTCGTTACTGCGGTGAGCAAACAGAAAAGCTACGGAAGCCATGCCGGCCTCTGCCTGGGTTAAAAAAGGCAGGGACCAGTCTGAAGAACTGGCTCGACCATTAAGAGCACACTTACTGCTTTCACAGAGGACCTGGGCTCTATTCCTAGCACCACGTATGGTGGCTCACGACCATCCATAACTCGAGTTCCAGGGGGATCTGACGCCCTCTTCTGACCTCTGTGGGCACCAGGTGTGAATGTAGTGCACAGACATGCATTCAGGCAAATACTCATATGCATAAAATAAAACAAAAACTTGAAAGGAAAGAAGGAAGAGAGGGAGGGAGGGAGGGAGGGAAGCAGGCAAGGCACTTCTGCAGGCAGCAAGAGTTTCTTTGCTTAATCACTGCGAGAGCACTGGCTTCACTTGGCTGTTTTTATGTTTTGTTCTTTGGCACTGCTAAGGATCAAACCCGGTATCTCAGGCTTTATAAGCAAATGCTTTACCAGTCAGCTATAACCTCTGGCACAAGAACACTGACTTTGAAAAGCTGTTATGTGTGTAAAGAAAAGAATAATAATGGAAACCTACCACTCCCATCCTTTCAGCCCTGGAATGGGTGTGATCACCTAGGTGGCCTGAAGAAGAACTGTGCAGGATTTATGGGTTGGTTTAAAGAATCCATACTCGAGAATGGGCTCTGTCCCCTGGAGTTTTCAAAAACACTATTGGAGACCTTGACAAGTTACAGGTTTATGCACTGATTCATTCTCATTCTCTCTCTCTCTCTCTCTCTCTCTCTCTCTCTCTCTCTCTCTCTCTCACACACACACACACACACACCTTGCCCCTGCTGTGTTCTTATGGATGCATGTTTATACAGGTATATCAGCATGTGAGTATGTGTTTATGTATTGTGTGGGCATGTTTCCTGGTAAATGGGTCTTAGCCATCAACATCCATCGGGCCAGCTTGAAGAAATAACCATATTGATGAGAATTTGCATCTGGAGGGCCAGGCAGCTGTTTCCATCTTAAGCTTACTACTGGGATGGGGTGAACATCTTAAGCGGCAAGTCCTTCCCTGACATCTCATAGGTGACCAGCCTTCTCCATTCAAATGTCTAGATCGTATCACACATCGAGCAGGTCCTTCAGGTCATGAGATGCTCAGAATCCTTACCTGCTGATGCAGTAGAAAGCAATGAGCCGGAATAAATCTGCAAAGCTGATTCCTGAGCCTTCCAGGGAAAAGGCTAGAAAAAAAGAGAGAGAGAGATTCCAGAAGGTGGCTGGATCTTCTGAGTGTGTCTGGGAAGGAAGGGCATCTAACACAGCATATGTAGGCCTGTCTCCACCCTCTCAGCCTACTGGGCTGCTTATCCAAACCAGCTGTGAGGGGGTTGTCTAACAGCCAGACCTAGCTTTAAACAGCCAGGAGGCCGAGGGCGGTCTCCCTGACTCACTCTCAGCACACTCTCCGTGCACGGTAAACACTCCCTTGCACAACAGCCTTTGTTTGTTTTGAAGTTCAGAGCATAGCGTTGAGCAGGAGCAAGGGCTCATCTGGCTGTACCGAGATGCCATCAACACTCTGCAGTAGTGGGTTAAAGGTCCCCTCCCCCAACCTTTCTTCTTAGATCATGGACCTTCAGTGCCATACTCCCTCTGACAAGTCAGGAGCCCTCTCATGTAGGCACATGGCAGAGGGACGTGAACCAGGGGGTCGGTCTAAGGGCTCTAGAAATCAGTTCTGAGATACATTCTATATAAAGATTCGAAAGTCCGGTCCCCTTGCCTGGCCCATCACACAAGCTCCCAAATAAAAGATGTTTTCCGACAAGGTGCTGTTGCCTCATATATGGTTCCCGGACGGTGGAGGCAGGGATGGCTTGGTTTCTAATCCTCACACCTTGGCCAACCACCTCCATCTCACCTGTGAAATAGACAGGAACAGTTCCCTGCCAGCCAGAAGGAAGGCAGTAGAATAGAATGTGTATTTAATGAAATATCTTACGTGAGAGAACTGTATGTGAATATATGGTGCTGTTCCTTACATGCTCCAGAAATAATGATAAAACATCTGCTATTGCAGTAAGCCCTTCTCCTATTCCAATTTGTAGAGGATACAGGCTAGCAGGGTAGATATCATTATCTTGGGACTTGGGCCTGCAGTAAGCCGTGGTGGATAGGATAAGGTTTTGTACAAAACTAGCCCTTTCACTCACTTGTAAGTCCCTTGGGGAGGATTAGAGGGGATGACTGAAGTCTTAGAATCCAATGGAGGAAAAACAAAACAAAGCAAAACTACTGGCTTCAGGAAAGTCAGTAAACGGGGTGGGGGTGGGGCCCGAGGTTCCCTGACACCAGTGTGCTTCAGAAGGAAGGAAGTGGTTTCTTTGTCACGGGGAACTCTGGGAATTGCAAGGGATTTAAAAGCCAGGGGAACTTGTTGCTGGTTGGGCCAGCAACCATTCAAAAGCCAACTCAGAATAATGGGGTCAATTTCACGTTAATTCATTATCTCTTAACTTACTGTACACCCACTGTCCTTAAAAATGGTTGTGGGTCTAAATCGTGCTGTCAGATTATCTCTGATATTCAATCTGTATTTAATCGTTCCCCCAGGTTCAGCCTGCCCTGAGGGGTCCTGTTTCCCGGTCACCCTTGATGGTGTGAGCTCCTGGTTGAACCAGAAGCAGATCATGTATGCAGGCAGGGGTTTCCTGTGCCACAAATGTCACATCCATGGATCCTGTGTCAGGCCATTGGTCACGAGGGTGCGGGAACCTCATGCCTGTCGGTCAATTAGCCTTAGCACCTTCAAATGCAGGGACCAAGCCACGCTCCATCCTCAGGGCTCCCCAATTCTCCTGGCCTTCATCCCTCAGCTCGCTAACCTAGAATTTTCAGATCTCCCCACTCTGTTGTGCAGATCCATTTCCTGACCCTTTCTTGGAGACTGGCAGTACCTCAGAACTGTGTGTTCCCTCTTTTATTTAAAACTTGGCCTCTTGAGAAACTGCACATTTTCAATGACCAGAAAGTAGACAACAGAAAGAAAACCAAACGGTGCAAAGCAACAACTCTCGGCAAATCTTCAGCTCGTCATCTGCCCATGGGGCTGGATTCATCTTGATTAACTGCCTTTCACAGAAGACTGAACAGTGACTACCTGGAAGGAGCCTGTGTGCTCGAGGCTCATTTAGTCATGAAGATGTGCAGATACATGTTTTGGTTTTAGACCTCGTAAGAGGGCTCTGTAGCTGCAGGTGCCCTGCGGTTTAATCATCAGTAAACCTGGGCACCCAATCTACACTGTACCCAACAGGGGACAGGGCAAGAAAGTCTACACTCAGCCCCTATCATGTGCCAAGCCTTAGGGTGCACACAATCTGCATGGGTTGTTTAACTGGCCTATGACTTACTCTGAGGTTAACATTGCCTCACTGTGGGGATGGGAACGCCAAAGCTGAATGCCAGGACTAGACACATCTGTCTGCCTCAAAGTCCAGGCTCCCTCCCGTCAGCCCTGCCCTCACTATCCGGCACTTACTGTAGGTGCTTTCCTTTATAGTAAACTCTTTGAGAGGTGCTCCAAATTCACAGGGCAGGCGAAGGGACAGGACTTTCTTCTGCATTTTGGAGGATTTACGAACCAAAAAGATCTAGGAGAAGGAAAACAAAACGCACGTTAAGGAGATTGAAACCCGGGTGCATGCTTTTTCTTATATATGATGCCCCGTGAATAAAACATTTCCCATATACAGCTCGGTGCAGGACACTCTACAGAGAAAGTTCAGAGCTTACTGAGGACACTTCACTTTCAAAAGGGGCTTAGGGGCTGGAGAGGTGGCTCGGTGGTCAAGAACACTGGCTGCTCTTCCAGAAGACCCGGGTTCAGTTCCCAGTGCCCTCATGGCAGCTCACAACTGCCTGTAACTCCAGTTTCAGAGGAGTGGACACCTTCACACAAACATAGATGCAGGCAAAACATCAATGCACATGAAATGAAAATAACTTATTCAAAAGGGGCTTAGAGAAGCCCTGCTTTCACTCTGACCCATCCCAACCTTACCCATGCCTTGTTTGCACTGGCATTCTGGTGACTTTTGCACTGTGGTAGGTATAGCGCTTAACCTCTGTCTCAAATAGGTGTCTTGGTGGGTGGAACAAACTCTAAACAAATATCACAAGGTCAAACTGTAGATAGTAAACTGTGAGTTCACTGGCAAATTTGTGAGCTCATGGCAAATTTGAGGGAGGACCTCGAATTTGCTAAGAGTGAAAAAAAGCAGTTATTTTATAGTTTTAGTTTTTGCTTTTAAATATGAATTTCTAGCTTCTTTTGAAAAAAATGAGATAGTATGTCAAGTCAGACAATGGCAAAAACCCTGAGAAGGAAAACAATGGCTGCTTCATTTGGGAGGTGGGTGGTAGTTCTCTGACTTTCACCCCAGCCAACACTGAGGCTGCTCCCTCTGGTCCCAACACTGTCTTCACCAAATTGCTTTAGACCAAAACAATTTCCAGTAATGACGTCAAGAGCACTGGGCCTGTCAGTGCAGAGGTGGGCCGGAACCATCATCCACCTGCCTGCACATCAAGTGCACTGTAGTGTGGTGGCCTTGGCTAAGTCCTGGTCCCTGTCTATAGCAAATGGTCCCTTTCCTTAAAGATCCCACACTGACCATCTCTTTCCTCTGGATTCGAACCTTACCCTTTCAGCTTCTCTCTCTTGCTACAGTATTTCACAGCCGACCCCCTCATCTACCCCCACCCCGGAGATCTTTGCCTTTCTTTTTATGTTTACACTACCCATGATGCTTACTGGGGGAAGGTGTGACCAGAAAAATCTTTTTTTTTTTCCCCCGGGTAACAATGGAGCATCCACAGAACTCTTCTGGCTCACACATATCTGATATCTCAGCTCTGGGACAAATTAAAACTGAGGCAGATGATTCGGAAAAAAAAAAAAAAACAAAAAACCATCCTGGGTGAATGTGTTTGGGGCAAGGGGTCCAAGCTTTGAGAGGCAGCTGTTGGCAAAGATGAAGCACAGCTCCCTTCTACAGGACAGCCAAGGATACAGAGAGAAACCCTGACTCAAAATAAATAAATAAATAAATAAATAAATAAATAAATAAATAACAAAAAACCCAAAATTAGGGACCTCCCTGGGGACCAGTTGGGGATGAGGGGATCAGGAGTACACTCTCCAGACTTTGCTTCCTAAAACGCTGCAGTCACAGGGCTGACAAAGCCAGGCTTGCGGAACGCATCCGCCCCGGTCCTGTTTCTGTGAGTAACTCTTTATTGAAGCAGAGCTGCTTACTCTCTTCACATAGTAGTATCTGTAGCTGCTTCTGCCCGGCAAAAGCCTGTGCTGCGTAGGTATGACAGACACTGTATGACCAGAAAAAACCATCTCCACGCTCGGGCTCCTTACAGAGCTGTCCACAGACCTCTTGCTTAATGAAGGGTGCCGAAACATCCTCAGTACATTCATACATTCGTGCCACCAGGACCAGGCCCCTAACCACCTGCTTTTCCTTCAGCCCTCATTATCACTTCTGGTCCACATGGCGCCTGTCCTCAGCCTGGCCCATCTTGTCAGGAAGGCTCTGTCAAGAGCTCAGGTAGGTGGCTAGAGAGACTATTCTGCTAGCTTGCTCCTCATACAAGCCTCAGCAGGAATGGCTATGCCCCACCCCAGGAGGGGAGCAGGGCAGGGTGGGGAACTACTACCTAGTAATGTCCTGCTTCAGAACTTTTGGCAGAAATACACAAGCGCATACTTCAACTGGTAGAAAGTAAAGGCTCCCAAGAAGAAGTTTCTGACCATATAGAGCAGCCTGCGGGCAACAGCCCAGTATGCTGCTTAAGGAATTCTCCCTAAAGATGATCAAATAGCCCTCATAGCCCTTCGTGGAGCTGGGAGGACCCCACCACCTACACAGCAGGACATGGCAGGCCCGCCTCTGCACTGACAGGCCCAGTGGTCTTGGCGGCATGAAATTCTTAGTCCTGTCTGTTTCTGTATTCAGGAAGGAAGAAAGAAGCAAAGACAGGCAGACTCACTTGTAAGGACAGAGAGTGACAGAGGTAGGCCCTGGCAGCTGCAGAACTCTAGAGCTGAGTTTTTGTACCCTACTGCTATGACATTCCTCAGCTAGCTGTTAATAGAATTTTCCCCATACTATCCATGTATGGCTTAGTTACTTTGTATCTATTTGTATCTATCACATGCTTTAAACCTTATTTTGTCTGTGATTTATTGTATTTGTCTTCTGTTTGGAAGTGGACATGGCACAAAGTGATGTTCTACAGGGACAGAGAGCCTCTATCCTGAACTATCCCCTATGGCAGCTTCCTGTGAGCCCTGAGTACTGAAAATGTGATTAGGGAAAGTCCATAACTGAGTTGCTAATTTCATTCACTGTAGTAGCTTTCCATGTAACTTAAATCATTACAATGGAGGTGAGACCTTATCATAGCGAACAACACAGGACATGCCAGTCACTGCGTTTTGCTGTTGTGGTTTATTTTTAAGAAATGGAGCTGTGAGGTGGTATTTATTTATTTATTTAGACCCAAAGTTGATATCAGGTACCTTTGTCAATTACTCTATGCTATATTTACTGAGATTGTTCAGTTGAATCCAGAGCTCACAGATTGGCTGGTGGGTCCATATTCTAGTTCTCATACTTTATATGACCAGTGCCTTATCTACTGAGCTATTCCCCAGTGCCATATACATATGTATGTGTATATATGTATATATGTATTTGTGTGTAGTGTATATATCTATCTATATATATATATATATTTATATATATATATAGATATATATTACACACACACACAGTTTTTCTACCTTGCCCAGGCTGGTCTTGAACCTAGATCCTTCTGCCTCAGTCTCCCAAGTGCAACGATTACAGATATGAGCTGCCATGTCTACCTACAGTGAGTAGCTTGACTAAGAGGAAACAATGGTCCCGGATAGGTAGTAGCTGCTGAAACACAATCAGATTTTGATTGACATGGAAAGCTACTGAAAAGTCAAGGAAAATACGGGATGCCCAAGAAGACAAGCCTCTGGTCACAGACCTTTCTAAGGTTGTATTCCAGATAAATAGCTGGACCTCACAGGGTTTTTTTTTTTTTTTTTTTTTTTTTTTTTCCGAGACAGGGTTTCTCTGTGTAGCCCTGGCTGTCCTGGAACTCACTCTGTAGACCAGGCTGGCCTCGAACTCAGAAATCCGCCTGCCTCTGCCTCCCAAGTGCTGGGATTAAAGGTGTGCACCACCATGCCCGGCTCACAGGGTTTCTTAACTCAGAATAAAAGAAGAGGATAAGGGGCAACCAGAGATCCAGACCCAGGCTCAGAAGGTCAGGCCTAGGCCTCTGGCCAGGGGCTCCTCCTTTCTTTGATGCCCTGGCACCCTGCTGAGCCATACAGTCCCATAATTGAGAAGATGAAGATAGGAAGACAGGCCTGGAAAGGAATCTACTCCTAGAAACTGCCTTATGGACCAGAATTTTCCTGCATTGTATTTGACGTCTACACTGGAAGCCATATGACCCAGGAGCTGGAAAGCACGTTCTGGCAATTTTTCTAAGTGCTTCTCTGTCAGGCAGCAGTATACCTGCCTCAGCTTCTGAGTTTTGGCTCTTACCCCTGGAGGCTGGGCCTGCAGGACCTCTGCCGCCTCCTCCTCACTCAGACTGAGCTGCAGCCATATGGGATGGGTGTGCAGGAGCCGGTCCAGAATGCTGAGCCTGTTGGAGAGGCTGTCATAGCCAGAGTCTCGGGGACATGTCTTCCCATCCTTGTCTTCAGAATAGCCACCATCCTTGTGTCTCACCATGCTAGAATAAAGAAAAGAACAGGGCTCAATGACTGATGCTATCCCCTGGAACTTACCGGTCAGATCTGTTACAGCATACGTATACACCGGGCTCACTGCCCTTCAGTCTAAAGGTATGGAGGACAGATTCATTTCTTATTTTTACTCTACCCATATTTTCAAAAGGTCCTAATTTGTTTGTCTTTGGGCTAAAGTATTTGCTACTGAAGTTCTGGAGGACAGAACTTCAAACTGCTAAATTTCGGGCTTCTGATACCTGAAGTCTCAATGCTTAAAAGCACTTGTCACAAACACAAGTTCTGTTGCGCTGCATTACAGGCAAAACACACTTGAGGATATTTGTTCTGTATCTAAATTACTGGTTTTCATTTCTTCTTACAAACCTAAATATTCTTTATCCCCAAACATTATGGATAATAAAGATATCATAATTCAATGGTGTTGTATGCAATGTTCATAAAATCATATGACATTATTCATAAAAGCAAACAAATATGTGCCCTGAAAAGCTTTTTATAGTTGGGTGTGGTGAGGTGGCACATGCCTTTAATCTCAACTGTCAGGCAGTAGAGCTAAGGCAGATCTCTGTGAATTCAAGGGTCAGGTGGGGGAACATGGTAAGACCTTGCCTCAACAGCAACGAACAAGCAACCTGAACCCCACAAATAAACAACTTAAAAAGCCATAAAAAACCATAGATGCAACCCAAAATGTGACTACTGATAAGAGGCTATGCTGGATTACTCAGTTACAAAGTGGAAGGCTACCACACGATGCCCCTGGAGAGCAGTAATGCTGAGTGAGAAGAGCCAGGTGTGTAAGTCTGCCACCTGTTGTGGCGGTGGGGCAACAGGGCACTGAGCCAAGGTCACAGTATCATCTGACTCTATTGCACAAGTGCAGAACGGGGAAAGTCTTAGGGAGAGAAAGTAGGTTAGTGGTTGGCCAAGGTTAAAGGAGAGAGAGATGAGAATCAACTACAAACAGGTACCAGGTGTCTTTGGGAATGTGGTATGTGGTAACGACAAGGACTACACAATGTCATGAATCCACTAAAAACTCCAGAATGACTCATGTCTTCCAAATGGAGAGGTTTTATGGTCTGTGAATCATATCGACAAACAAGCCTCCATCACTGCCAACACTAACTGAAGGTGAGGAATGAGCAAACCGAGGCCTGAGGATGTACGGAGCTGCTGCACTCTGCCAGCGTGCAATCAATCACTTACTTCCCGAAGCACCTCACTATGTACTATGATGCTGGTTTTAAAGAGGGTGCTGGTCTAGGCACACACGAGTATGACCGGGGTAAGTCTAGCACTTGGAAACGGAGGTCGAAGGACCAAGAAATCCAAGGCAGCCAGGTGTGGAGCACAGGCCTTTAACCCCAGAAGTCTGCATGGATTTGAGTTGGAGGCCAGCTTGATTTACATAGTGAGTTCCGGGCCAGCCAAGGCTACAGGTGAAATCCTGTTTCAAAAACAAAACGGAACACAAGAAAAGGATCAGAGGCCAGATCTTGATCAAGAGCATGCCCGTGCTCGGGAGAAGAGTCCTGAAATTCTAGTCCAAGGTGGCTTAGCTCTGGGGACTCTCTCCCTCTCCTAGCACTGATACCTTTCCTGACTCAAAGGGAACAAGTCCCCAGCACAGTCCTGGAACAGGAAGCAGGAACGACAGACTTAATCCTTGTGGCCAAAGACACATGCTCGGTGTGGGATATATTCAGTCATCAAACACACACCCAGGGTGTGCACTAGATAAAGCCTCAAGACTGTGAAGGATGGAAGAGTGGAGGGTTGTAGAAAGGAGATATGAGACTGTCCATGTGGGTAATGCCAGTCCTCAGAAACAGCCACGCCGTGATGACATCATGGAGACAACCAGACCCCTGGGAAGACCAGGGACCATCCCGCCCCTGGCCCCAGTGTCTTGGTTTTATACCGATCTAAACAGCCCCACATTTCATTTTTCTTCTAGATGCATAGCTAAAGCACCATCTACACAAGAGGCTGAGGTAGAAAGATCAGTTGAATCCAGGAGATCAAGCCAGTGAGATTACAGCTGTCCTTTATGCAAAAACCAATGAAGTCCCTCTGGGTGTTCTAAAGTGACTATTCATAGAGGTAAACGAACAAAGTCTTCCAAGGAAAGCTGATGCTAAAGTCCCTTTTGCACAGGTGACTTACCTGATGACCACCGCTTCTCTACCCTGGCCATTTACAGGGATCATCAGAGAAACTTAGAGTCAATAGTGACACTGCTCCCCAGGTTAAGTCAATGACACTTTGAGGCAGGATGTGGGTATGAGAATGCAGGGGATCACAACCGGAGCCACATTTAAAGTCTCTACACCTTGCCAATTTTTTGAGTGTGGGGATCCTCTGGGGACTGGTGAAACCATGGACGCCTGGTTTTGACCCCCACAATTGTGATTCTGTAGGTCCCGGTGGACCAGAGCCTCTGCAGTTCTCCCAGGCTCTGGGGAACATGAATCTTGTGCATCTGAGGACTCCGATGTATGTGTCACTTGGCTGGAGAGCTAAGTAGGAAACGTGCACTTTGGGTTCTGATCGGTTAGCTGTTTGGTTTTGTTAGGGGCTGGAGGAGGGGGCGGTAACACGCTACTAAAGAGACGCTTGAAGTTCAAAAATCATTATTTCAGAGTCAGGGAGATATGGCAATATAGCACTTGCTTAGTATGTTCAAGGCCCTCAGTAGGTTCTTCAGCACTTCAAACCAAACCAAACCAAGCCAAGCCAAACCAAACCAAACCAAACCAAAATAACTCAAAAACCATAGCCCAACATTTCCCACCAACACTAATTTACCATATTTTATCAAGTCCAAATCTGACAGCGTCTAACACAATGACGTTCCTCTCACATGTGGCAAGCAAGCAGGTGTTTTGTTTCTCCTCAGACAGTCACATCCCACAAATCTTCCTCCCCAGTTTGAGGCTGTTCTGTTTTGTTTTTTTAGTGCTCTTGGCTCTGATGATTGACCTCAACCTAAGCAGCCAGGGCCCAGACAGGAAGACGGTGAGTAAGATTCATGGAGCCTCATAAAGAGGGAACCATAAATTAGACCTGGCAATTAGTCCTTGGTATTGACTTGATCCAACCAGCCACGTGAGGTTTATAGCGTATCATTACAGGACAAAGTGGCTTTTATCAGGGATAATCTTCAGAAAAGAGCTGATGGGTGAAGTACAGATTGTCAGGTGTGTGCTCTCAACCCCTCCAGAGTTCTCTCTCCAGGACAGGAGCCCACAGCCTGGTTGTTAGGGACACTGATTACCAACAGCGTAGAGCCTCCTCATTCTCCTGGAAATGCCTGCCAAGCTGTATCTAACCCAGTGGTCTCAACCTTCCTAAAGCTACGGCCTTTTAATACAGTTCCTCATGTGGTGATCCCCAACTATAAAATGATTTCATTCCTACTTCAAAAATGTAGTTTTGCTGCTGTTATGAATTATAATGTAATATCTGATTTGCAGGATATCTGATATGTAACCCTCAAGGGGATGGTGACCCACAGGCTGAGACTGCTGTGCCCTCTCCCTGGGAAGCAACCATTGCTCAAGACATACAGGTGTGGCTGGAGAAGGAGTGACCTCCACTTTTTATTTTTTATTTTTCTGTTGTGTGTGTGTGTGTGTGTGTGTGTTTCCGAGACAGGGTTTCTCTGTGTAGCCCTGGCTGTCCTGGAACTCACTTTGTAGACCAGGCTGGCCTCGAACTCAGAAATCTGCCTGCCTCTGCTTCCCAAGTGTTGGGATTAAAGGCATGTACCACCACTGCCCGGTGGGCATGACCTTGTGTCAAGATGGGGAGTCTCTGGAGTGAGATTTAGAGTTTTTGCTTGCTTGTTTGTTTTTTGGTTTTGTTGGCCTTCTTTCCCCTTCTGTCCATCCCTTGCTCCCAAGTGCCTCTGCCCAGAAACAGTCTGCACAAGAATCCCTCTGCTTCTGCAGAACTCCGCCCGATACAGACCTATCTGAGAGTAATAAAAACCAGTGCCTTCTAAGACAGATAGGTATCTCTATGTAAATGAATGCTGACAGAGGCTGCATGGCTCAGACTGTTAGTAAGGCATCCCATGATACAATCCAGGCACTTAATGACATGGTCACAGTGTGTTGGCCCAAGGTCCAGCCTCAAGGGTGAAAGCCTGAAGTACCTCTCCTAGCTGGTCCAGACATGTGAGACCTGGACCAGCTCCCTTTCTGAGTGTTACTGTTTTATTTGTAAATGGTACCTCCAACACGAGGTGGTGACTGCCTTAAGGCTCACCTGCCTACGAGCAAGCAAGGACTACGAATGTATGCTAAGTCCAGTGGGTAAAAGACGATTAGGAAAAGAGGAGGAGTCCAGCGGGACATAGGGGGTTTAAATGGAGGAGGGACGGAAAAGAGTAACAGAAGACAAGATATTGTATATTTTCTCTCATGTGAAACATCTACATGTAACAACACACACATATGATATGAAAGCAAAAGGTACTACTTGAGGGGAGGGGGGTCAGCAAGAGAGTGAGAAGCAGGACAGGGGAGGGGACAAAGGGAGGAGAATACATACCCACTGGAAAATGCATAGCCTACATCTGTTGCCATGGAAACAACAGCTCAGTATCATGGCTCTGAGTTAGACAGCTGAGTATTCCAACAGAGCTCTCAAGCACCTGTTGCCGCTAGGTCACACCTGACTGAAGGCTCTTCGGAGTGTGGGATGACGGGCCTTTCACTTTCTTCATTTCTGGGAACTGGGCATTAATAGTTGGAGGAGGTGGAGGGGTCAGTGAGAAGGAGAACTCTCAGCAAAACAGTCAGGATGACGCTGGACATAGTTTCATCAGAATCAGCAGGATAAGGCTCATCTCCAAGAGACTGAGGCTGCGC